>JAIKVE010001655.1:0-10853 GCA_024679115.1 Phytophthora pistaciae
CGACGTGGTGGCCGGCAAGCAGACGGCGGACGCCAAGCTCGGCCGCGAGATCGCCGACGCGCTGGCCGCCATCCCCATGCTGCGCGAGGAGCAGTTCGACCAGCTCTTCAACACGGGCCTGCAGGACCTGCTCATGGTGTCGTACCTGTCCGGCCTCACGCAGGCGCAGCTGTCCATGGCCGAGAAGCTCATCAACACCTAAATTTGTGGATAATCTCTCTCGGACTGGACCTGTCTCGGTAGTTTTTAGTAAGGCGCGAACAGGTTGCTGCATTGTGCTTTTGATACTCTCTCTCGCTTGCTTGTGCTGTGTGTGCGTCCCCTGCTTTGGTCGTCTTGCTGTGGTGACCCTTCAACGACTTGTGTGCTATTGCAGGCCGGCCGGATCCTCAGAGCGTCAAGTTTATCCCGCGAGACAATGGTGGCCCGAGCGCGTCAAGCGTCGGCGGCGTCGAGAGCGGCTTCATCGGCCGTGTCCTCGCCAAGTGCCTCGAGTTTTGAAGACTCTTTCGCGTCGTCCGAGTCCGATGCACCGTCCGAGTCGGAGTTCTCGACGGATTCGGAGGCGGGCAGCGCGCCGTCCGTCCGACGCGTTCGAGCAGCGCGCGTGTCCCGGCGTCGATGGCGGAAGTCGCAGACCCAGTCGGGTAGCTCGACTGCATTGCTGCCGCCTGCTGAGCCTGCGTCAACGTCGCTGTGGACGACTCGAGAGAAGCAGTTCGAGAAGTTCCGCTCCAGTTTGCTGTCCATGCCCGTGCCCGACGGAGTTGTTCGCGTCGAGAAAGCCAAGGGCTACTCGCTCCACGTCATGTCGGCCATGAACTGGGTGCTGCCCGACTCGATACTGCACACGTCGGCGATCCCAGCGTCCAGCGGCGCGAATGAAGCGGAGGAGGAGGACGAAGAGGAGCCCCTTATCACTCTGGGCGTTCATGTGAGTTTGTTCCACGCCACGTCCAAGCGCTTCTTCGGCAACACGTGGGTCAGTCCGGAGCTGGCGGTGGACCCGTTCCACATCAAGCAGGCGCGACACCCGAAGGACGGCACGCTGCGGTACGTCATTGAGAACGCGCTGCTTAACTTCCGCGCCTACTTCATCTCGGACATCATCGATTCAAACTGCGTCGGAGTGCTGGAGCTGGTGGCGTATGAGAAGGATCCCGACTCCAAGGCGACGGTACGAGTCGTGGGCTGTGGCTGGACGCTATTGCCTCTGTTCGCTCGTCAACAACCGGTGCAGTCCGGCACGAAGGACGAGCCCAGTGCCGTGCCGTCCGCCTTCTCGCTGAATACCAGCGGTGACTCTGTCGGTGTCTTCACTGGAAGTCCACGCGCGCTGTGGGAGCTCAACCCGGACACTTGGAGTGCGCAGGAGAAGCACGAAGGATGCAAGTTCTACTACCAGCTCGTGCCGTACGAGCCCATGATGTCCATCGCCATGCTCTTGCGGAAGAACGAGCTCGTAGGCGCGCTGGACCCGATCCCCGGCTTGAAGAACGGCAACCTGGCCAACATCGACATGGGCAAGAACCCCAAGATGCTGCTGCTCGAAGAGGCCGACTCGACGTACGAAGAAACGCTGGCGTCGTTCGTGAAAATCGCCTCGCTCGTCCCCAAGTCCGTGCAGGTTGAGGAGCCGTTTGAGCTGAACGTCGTGGCCACTCGAGTGGCGATCAATCTACGCGACGAGATCGAGGCGAACTTGGTGGCTCGACTACGGATCAGCCGTAAAGCGATCCACGAGGGTGCAGTCAGCATCGAAGGAGAAGTCTCTGCTCGAGTGTTGAAGATCGCACTGCACAACGGACGCTGCTTCCGGACACGGCAATTCACGGTACCCCTCAAAGCCGACCCGAACGGAGGCGACACGCTGCTGTGCGTACGCAACCACTCGAAGCTCCGCGGCTTCGTGTTCCACCCCAACATGGCGATCGTCGTTGTGCTGCAGTACACGGTGCACTTCCGAGTCATCTGGCCGTCCAAGCTCAAGCAGCAAGCTCTTGAAGCCAAGAAGCCCCCTCTACCAGAGGAAGACGTGGTCTTAGTGACGATGGGGGCGCGCGCGCTGGTTCCGAGTGATGGCAAGAAGCTGTATTTGTTCGACAAGCACCACCACGCCACTGCCATCTCCGCCGAGCCGCTTACTACACTGGGAGGAGTGCTGTTGCAAGAGCAGGAGGAGCATCGCCGCGTGCTCCACGTAGATCTGCTATCAGGAGCTGCTTGTCGTCCATACTCGGACAACACGTTGTACACGCCGCCGGACCAAGTGACGAGGTCGCTACAGAACCGCGAGCCGTCGGCGAAGGACTCGTTCGCCTTTTGCGACCTGAAGATCACGATTGATGAGGAGATCCCGACACTAGGACCCCCAGTCGAAGAAGAGGCAAAGGCCCCAGCGTCCCCCGTGAAGCCCGCAGTGGATGAAAGCAACCAGACTAATGATGATGATGAAGAGTGCGCGGCGGATCAATGGGCGAGGAAGCTGCTAGGTAAAGCAAACAACAATCCGGTGCTGGCCCAGGCGCTGAATGCATTGGCCACCTCCCCCACTGCCAAGGACAGACCCGCAAGCCCGCCGCCGAGAACGCCGTCTCCTACCAAGAAGCAGCAAGCGGAGCGACCTGCAAACCCGACGACTCTCGCCCCTGACGCTCCAACGTCGGATCTCAGTCGCGCTTCGAAGACGCTGCTCACCCGCTACGGCTACATGGAGTCTCATGACAAGCCGCCGTTGTCTCCTACAAACAACCAGAAGGACCACGACAAACGGAACAAGCCGAAGAAAGTCGAGCTCATCGCCAAGTCCATTGAAACAGAGGTGAAGGACCCCTTCAAGGCCAACGAGATCAGGTTCCACTTCGCCGCCTATCGAGCGTGTAGCCCCGGGGCGGAAGTGAAGACTGGGATGATCTGCAGTCCAGCTCCTGCTCGCGTGTACTTCACCTTCCAGTTCTACAACTTCCCTCCCACCCGGACGGAGACACTGCGGCTGAGCAAGGCCTTCGACAACGGAGCAGGCGGAGAGATCCAAACCTTCTTGCTGATGCGAGACACCACAGCCAACAAGCCGTCGCTGGCCATACAATTCGACGTGGACACGACCTCCACGATGAATCCGCTCGAGACCCGTCGCTTTGCTGAGTATCTCAAGTGGAACAACCTCTACGTGGATGTGTGGGACGCCGACAGCCTCTTCCAGCTCGGAACGTTTGCCATTCCGCTCCACGAACTGCTTCGTCAAGGAAACAGCGTCAAGAAATTCCAAGCGGAGGTGGAGATAGCGCCGCCGCTAGGGGGAACGCTCTCGCCCGACCATACTGGAGATGATGAAGGTAGTGCAGTTTGCACTGTTCCAGACTCAAGGAGCGGAGGTGACAGTCCAAGCATCGGAAGAATTCAGCTTCTGATGAGCAGCTACGGGCTCAAGGGAGAGAACTACATTGACCAGCAGCCTTCGAACCAAGCTGAGGTGGTGCAGTCTACAGCGCCAATTGATGGCCAAGGGGAACAACCGCGTAAGCCCAAGCACCGCGTTCGTGCGCGGACGTTAGTGGAGTCGAATCCTGAGCTCTACCGCCTTCTCTCACAGGAAGGTTTCTACGGAGAGCGCACTCGGAAGGAGCTTCGAGAGCGGAAGGATTCGCAACCTCTTCACCGTAAAGGGATCACAGCGGTGAACACACTCACGCCCAAGGAGATCGCCATTTTGTGTGAGCTCTTCGGGTCACGTAAGACTGCGAGTGCTGCGTCTAGTTCGACTGGGAGTCGACCGACGCGCATCAAGTGTGACGTGGAAGGGAAGACAGGGTTGCTGGCGCTGCTCTCTCTCAAGCCGTCAGAAGCCCCGGCCCCCGTAGCAGCCCCTGTCGCTACCTCTAAGCCAGTCGAAGACCAGCCTGCAGTAGTTGTCGAGAGTGTGAAAGCCCCGGAAGTTCAGCAGACGCAGCAACCGCAGCAGCCGAGCGAGTCTACGTCCGACCACGCTCAGCGTTTGAAGCGTGTGCTCGCAATCGCGACGAAGAACCAACTCGCGCTTGCGGATGCGTTCGCGCTGTTCGACGCTAACAAGGACGGCTTCCTGTCACGAGATGAGTTTATCAAGGCCATGCGTTCGTTGGGGACTGTGTTTGCCGATCTGTCGGACGAAGATCTCGGACTGCTGGCAGACTTGCTGGACAAGAACAAGGACGGCAAGGTCGAGTACAAAGAGTTCAGCCAGTTCATGGACAAACCCAGTCGAATGCCCAAAGCGGAGTGGCGAGACCACATCAAGCGCATCGTCGTGCGCGCGATGGAGAAGGGCATCCGCGTCCACCACATCTTCGTCGAGCTAGACGCTTCAGGGGACGGCAAGCTGTCGTACGAGGAGTTTGAGCGCGGACTCAACCTACTGGGGATCTCGACAGACAACAGCGATAGGGAGAGCGCACGAGAGCTGCTGCTTGAGCTGGACCGAGACCGTGACGGCACCATCTCGTACGTTGAGTTCCTGGAGTCCCTGGGGATTTCCGTCGAGGACAACAAGAAGGAGGTGGTCAAGGAGACGGTCAAGGACATAAGAGAAGACGTGCGCAAGATCCTCAGTCGGTTGGTGAAGAAAGGGATCAGCTTTGAAGAAGTGTTCGTGCATTTTGACGCTGATCGGAACGGAACGCTATCTGTCGAGGAGTTCACGCAGGCTCTCAACCAGTTGATGCAGCTCAACGCGAACAGTGGTGGAGGTGACGATGCTGCTGATACTCTGAAGGAGTTCGAGAGGGATGCCGTCGAGGTGTATGTAAAGACGATCAACTCGGATGGAGACTTGAAGATCGATTACCGCGAGTTTCTGGTGGCGTGTGGAGTGTCGGACAAAGAGATGAAGGAGAAGGCGGCGAGTTTCCAGCAAGCAGCTCGGGAGAAGGCGGAGCGGAAGCTCATCAAGCTCATGGTTCGCGCTTGTGCTAGCGGGATGACGATCTCGGAGGTGTTTGATCAGTTCGACTCGAACTCCGATGGGAACATCTCTGTAGCTGAGTTCCAAACCACAATGGAGAAACTCTTCCTTGGTCAAGGCATGACTGGAGACGATGCTGCGCTTGTCGCCGCACGGTTCGACACCAACCGCGATGGGATGATCTCTCGACGAGAGTTCCAGGAGTTCGGTGCTGATCTCCAGAAGAAGCAGCAGACATTGTCGAGCCTCTTCGTTCCTCACCTGAGCAAGCTGGGCGAATTAAACACTTTGGCAGGGAAGACATGGGAGTCGTTTTGTGCGGAAGAGCTGGGCTTATCCACGCAAAGTATTCGGGCGGATGTCATGCCCTTATTGACATACTTTGGCTTTGTGGATGAAGGCGGGGAGGTGGATGTTAAAGAGTTGTGTGCTTTGGTCAAGACGGTTCAGGCCGCAAAGACATCAGCAAAGTCTTCGGGCAAGGACGCTGCGTTAGCGAGGCTACGAACACTCCTGGTCAAGGCTAAAGACCAGGGGGTCGACTTGAAGAAGAGCTTCGCGCATTTTGATGCTAATGGAGACGGGGAGATTACGCGTGACGAGCTCAAAGCTGGTCTGGTCGCTCTCGGATGCTTCAAGGAGATGGAGGATGGAGACTTTGACTCGTTGCTGGAACAACTCGATGAAAACGGCAGTGGCAAGATCGACTTCAGCGAGTTTAGAGCTTTAATGAGTGAAGGCAGCGAGCGCATGCCTCCGTCTAGTGAAGACGACAAGAAGGAGCTGATGGCCAAGCTGAAGACGCTAATGGAGAAGGCTGTCGAGAAGGGGGTCTCTATCGACGCTTGCTTCGCGCACTTCGACAAAGATGGCGACGGGATGATCAAGAAGGAGGAGTTCGTGACGGCGATGACGGAGCTGGGACTTGGAGCTGACAGCGCCGTGATCAACGGTGTCATTAATCTGCTCGATCGCAATGGCAATGGGACGATCTCGCTCTCAGAGTTTAAGCAGCTCTTCCCAGCAATATTCGCTTCGACCCCCGAGGATTCGTCGCCGAAGCCCAATGCTGATGAGAAGACCCCCGACGCTGCTGCTCCTGATTCACCCCGCGAAGAAGAGAAGGAGGAAGCAAGCGTGTCCAGAGAACCTTCAGCAAGACAGACAACCGAGGAGAAACTACGTCAACTGCTGCTCCGCGCAGAGGCTGGTGGTGTCGATGTGAAGAAATGTTTTGCCCATTTTGACAGCGACAGCAGCGGAGTCATTACTAGGGATGAGTTTGTCGCTGCTATCAAGCAGCTCCCTGGGTTTGAGAACGTGCCCGACGAAGACACCCTCGCGATTGTTAAGACGCTCGATAAGGATGGCAGTGGGAGCGTGTCGCTGGAAGAGTTTGACGCTTTCCTGAGGACATCACCGCCGTCGACTGGTGTCGATACAGCAGAGAGAACTGCAGAGAAAGGAGAACAGGATAATACCGTAGAATCTGCTGGTACTGCTAAGGAATCTCCACTCGATGAAGGTGTGCCGGATGCTGCGGCCACTTCTGCTGGTGCCGTCGACACACCTGAGCCTGTGGACGCTGCTGTCAAGACCCCCGAGACTGCTGTCAGTGCTCCTCAAAATCCTAGTAATGCCGATGAAGTGAAGGACTCGACCGAAGATGAAGCATTTCCAAGTGAGGGAGGGGATGGATCGGTTCCTGTTGCAACTGAGATTCCTGGGAATGACGACGTCAAAGAACCAGACGCAGTGAAAACGAAGCAGTCACCAAGAGAGGAGGCAAACGCACAACCTGCTGACTCTGGTCGTGCTGACGGATCTCTCAATGTTCCAACGAAACCAAGCGAGAAAGGTGAATTGACTGCCCCCGCGGGCGACAGTGAGGCACCGAGTGGAACAGAGCCTACTCCTGCGGAGAACAAACAGCCAAAACAACCTGTGCGTTCGTCTTCGTTCGGGAAGGGGAAGAATCCCGAGGCAATTGCTGCTGCTACTGGAGCTCCCTTTCGCCGGACGCAGACTGATCCCAAGGCGGTTGGTGCAGCCGAGAAGGAGGAGTCTACAAACTCGAAGCCCACGCCACTGCGCGTATCGTTTGCTGCAGCACGAGCAGCCAAGAGGGCTGAAATAGCCGCCTCCAAGACGCCCAAACCGGAAGACAGCGCGTTAGTGACAGCAAACGCAAGCTCGCTCAGTAAACCAGCGTCTGAAGGGCTTGCGAAGTTAAAGAAGCTGTTGCAGACGGCGACGGAGAAGGGAGTGGCAGTCCAGCAGTCTTTCAACCACTTCGACAAGGAGGCCAAGGGGGTCCTCTCGTACGACCAGTTCGTGACAGGGCTGCGAGAACTGGGTCCAGACTTTGCAAACCTTTCCGACGACGACATCATCGCGATGGCCAAGTCGCTCGACTGCAAAACGCAAAATGCACTTCGTGTGGAAGACTTTACCTCGTTCGTGGAGGCTCCTGAAGTGGAAAATGCTCCAGCAGTAGCAGATAAATCCGTCAAAAGCGAAGACCAGACGTCCACTGCACCGTCCGACCCGCAAGCAGCTCCAGTTGCCACAAGCAAGCGCCCGCCACCTCTCCGTCGATCTGGTTCCTCAAGGTTGCCAGCGAAGAAGCCCCCAAGACCATCCACTGGCACACAAAGCGCTCGAGCACTAACTGAGACGACGGGATCGGCTTCAGCTGTCGTTCGAGATAAGCCGTGGAAAGCGAAACCTGCAGGAGCAGCAAACATGGTGGAGAAAGCAGCCGAGCCAGCACCAGCACCAGCATCGGAGAAGGCAGAGCAAGTGACGAAACCTGACGTCGTTGTCAAAACACCTTCACATGGAGCTACCCAGAGAGAGCCACAAGAGCAAAGCGGGGGTGCAGCAAACCTCGACTGCAACTACGCGTTCAGCAGCAACCCCGAGATCCGAGCTGTCGAGCTGAAATTGCGGCAAACGGCGCTGGATGCTTATCAACGAGGTATCCTACCGTTGCGCGTGGTCTGTAAGTTCTTGGAGGATGCCGACGACCGTCGTGGTCGAGTCCCTGGCGGTCGAGAGCGGTCCAGCAAAAAGCGCAGCGAACTGCTTCGTGTCGAGTTTCTTCAGGTGCTGATGGAGCTGGGCTTCACGTTGCTGTCGGATCAGAGTGAGGATGACGTTGATGCGGGAGCTGGTGGGGGAATGGTCAAGCCCATGACGAAGATAAATGATCACCTGTACGCTCGTCAGCTTGAACGACTGGCGCGATATCGGCAGCACGTCAAGAGCGATGAAGCCAAGGCGCACAAGCAGCTTGTCCGAGCTGTGTCGAAGACCAAGCAGTACCAGCAGCGCGGCAGGCAGCAAGGAGAAGACAGCTTGCGCCGGTTCCAAGAGGAGAAGAACCAGCTACTGCGCGTGCTCTCGTGCTACCGCGACGGCCACAAGAAGTCGCTCGTGTACTCGCTGCTCCGCCAGCAGGTGACGACGTCACTCACGCTGTTCCCTTCCTTCGGCGACCTGCTCTTCTTCGAGCTACCCTTCGTGAACCCGTACAATCACAACGACCGCTTCCGCATCGAGCTGCTGCTGCCGTCGTCTAGAGAGATCGCTGTGGTGCTGGACTTGGAGATCGTGCGCAGCAGCGAGGAGTGGGCGTTCTACCGCGAAAACCTCCCGCTAGCGTACGGCTTTGCAGCATCCAGCGCTGAAGTCGAGGAGGAAATGATCGACGACCACAATGAGGTCGTCACGGACTCGCACGACCAGCTCCACATCCCCATGCGTCTGCGTTGGCTCGACACCAGCGACAGCTTCACGCGAGTCCAGAAGCCTGGGAAGAAGTCGACGATTCCGGTCTCCGTGGTCATCAAGAGCTGCTCGCACGGCCACACGGTCGCGCTCTTCAACATGGAGTTGCAGCCGCAGCCGTTCGCTTGTCACCGCGTGCTTCGGTTCTCCCACCCAGCGTCGTCGATCTGGCGCTGGAAGCTGCGATATCCTCGCGGCAAGTTCGTCGTGTGCATGGACCCGAGCGTGGCGATGGAGCTGCTGCGTAGTGGCGAGGACGAAGCCAACAACAGCGGCCTGGTCAGCTTCAAGTGCCGCGTGGGGGAGTACCCCGCGCTCGAGACCTTCTTCGTCGTGCTGTACGACGACAAGTACTACGCGCGCGTGTTCGAGGTGTGGCAGATCCGAGTCCAGTCCAAGCTGCGCGTGGACGTGCACGCGGTTCTCGGCCAGAGCGTGCGCCACGAGCTCGTGATCAAGGGCGACGGAGGTTTATCGACTCAGGACGCTGGGGCCAAGCGCCGCGTCATGTGCTTCACGCCCGTGCAGCACCGCAGTCTTGTACAGTTCCGTCCTGGTCAAGTGTTTGCTCTCGTGCCTCAGGCCTTCAACCGCATCGAGTTCGCCTTCTGCGCCGTGGAGAACGCTGCAGCCACGCACTTGGTGGTGCTCGTCAACCTCGTGGACGTGGACACGCACGAACTCGTCGGAGCTTGGAGCGTCCACGTGACGCTGGCGCTGCCTGTCATCACCAAGACGTACGAGCTGCGGCTGCCTGTAGGCCGCGCTGCACAGAAGAAGATCTCGTACTCGAACCCTTGGGACCAGCCGCAGACCATCGTGCTGCGCTCGAGCGCGCCGACGCTGCTGGTTCCGCGCGAGCCCGTGCTGCAGCTGCCCAGCAATGGCCAGGCCTTCCTGCGTCTCGCCTTCGCCGCTCGAGACTACTCAGCTGCGGCTTCTGAAGATATCTACCTCTTCATCAACGACAAACGCACCGACCAGAACGAGGAGTGCTTGCTCTTCCAGGTCACGTACGAGTAAGCCAAATAATCTTCACCGTTTCTTGTTGCATGTTGGCGCCTGTCGTGGAGCGTGTCCCTGCCTTAGTGACGTCATGAAGCGCGCCCATTAGTCGCCCTTGAGCCGTGAGCACGGCGGCACCTCCCATGTCCGCCGCCGAATGCACTTACCGGTACATCAGCTTCACCTCGCCTCTCTTCTCCGCACATCTTGGGGGAAACAGTACTCGGCCATCCCTAACAGCAGGCAGGCACACACAGCGATATACAAACAGTACTCGCTTCAACGTGGCACACTTCTTGCAGCGCCCGACATGGCTACATGTACATCACGAGGAAGAGGAAGTGGCTTCTCCATCTAAACGGCGCGCGCGCGACTGGTGACAGGCCGACAAGAAGCACGCCAATGCAGCGGAGACCAACCATTCCAGGCGCGTGGTCGAAGCATCGGCGCGCGAACGTCCGCGGAGTTCTCTCGCCGCCCTTCCACTGAGCAGGAGCCGTATTGAAGTTCAATGGCCCAGCCCGTGATCTCGAAGCCCCGGCCATCTGGCGCAGTGCTTCGCCTTATCCCCGCCGTGCTACGCTTCGACGCGTTCAACTCGCGGCCACGCTGTGGAATCCCACGACGTGGCGCCGCCGCGTCCGTCCGTGCAAGCGGACGAAGGTCTTGCTCAGCCGTCCGCCGGCTGGATGATTTGACTTGCAAGCTCTGAACCCCGCTCTTGCCTTGCCATCCTGCAGTGCACTTCACACTGCCAATCCGCAGCCTCCACCTGGCCATCGGCCCAACGCAGCGGCCGTCAAGCGTCCACGCCGGCCACCAAACCTCTGCGATACACACAGTAATATGGGCCATACTCAGACCCAGTGAATCTTGTAGGGACGCGCTGGTCACCATCCCACCCTTCTTCCACCTGTTGCTTCGAGCTCATTCGGCAAGTTGCCCCCAGCAGCTCAAGCAACAGTAAAGAAGACTACCTAGAGATCTTGTGACCAGGATGGCGGCAGTGTCCATGCACGGCTCGGAGAACGCCTTCGGCGGCATGAACAGCGGCCTCAACCGGCGCCTGTCGCCGGCCTTCCGCACGCTTGCGTCGCCGCTGCGCCAGCGCCACTTC
>JAIKVE010001656.1:0-10849 GCA_024679115.1 Phytophthora pistaciae
GGAGCAGTAAGGCTAGGCTAAGCAGCGATGTAGACGACCTGTCCGATGCAGTTTTGATTCACGGAAAAAATATAACAAACACTTGACACGCGAATGCAGGATCAACGCGCCGTCGGCAGCAGCTGCGGGCTGTACCGTGTCGACCGATTCTTGAGGACACTGATCCCCGCATAGACAGCGGCGCGCAATGCACGAGTACGACGTTGATTCTGCTCGATCCAGTGGTCATGATGGGCGCCAGTTGGTCCACACCAGCGTTGGTTCCAAAGCCGTGCTGCGCTGAAGCCATTTTGAAAAAAAACTGAGAGTGTTCGTGTTCGAGTTGAAGTTGTTGCTCATTTTTTGTCGAGGCTCTATATAAGTGGGACCGTCGGTCGATGCTGTTGTGACCTGGAGTGGAGATTCCATCGTAGCTGAAGGCCGCATCAACGAAGGACACTGCCAAGATCGATAGTCCGCCAGCCCACGTTGCCGGAAGCTATCCATACCGGTAGTGACAAAATAAGTACCGTTTGACTTCGTCGCGAAGGAAAAAATCAAAGGCGGCCCGGCCGTCAATTCGTTGGATGCTCTTCACGCGTCTTTGGGCAGTGGACGGACAGTGCGCTTCGGATGCCGCTTCCGATGACGTGATGAAAAGTATGTACCGTCATGTGTGTCACGCGTCAACGCACGATACCCGTCGCGTGGATCCTCCACCGAAAATCTCTGATCGGTCTCATTCCACAATTCCCTCAGTGCGCCTCACTTGAAGCTATGTCAACCATAATCCGCACCCGGTGCCCCCGCCTCACGTCGAGGAGCGGCATTTGGTCCGAAGACGAGCACGACCGGTTCCTCGCCGCTATTCGAGAGTTTCCCCGAGGTCCGTGGTTCTCGATCGCCAAGGCAATCGGCACCAGGTCTGTCCGGCAGGTGCAGACGCATACCCAAAAGTACTACGAGAAGATCATGAGGCGAGTTCGAGGGCTCCGCAAGGACCGTAAGACGTGGGCGCGGACTGAACTCCGCATTGACGACGACGTTCTCGAGTTCTGCGAGCTCATGAAGAAGTCCAACAAGACCAAGAGCGAGCCGTCGCCATCGACTCCCACGTGCAGTCGGCCACACTCCAAGAAATCTTCGATCAGTCCGCGCAACAGCCCGCTGCGACGGTGTTCGGCGTTTGCTTTGGATGGCCCTAAGATCAAGCTCGATCTGGAAAGATGTGCTCCGAGGATGGACGTACCCCGTGATCTCTCACTCAGCCTCCTCGCCGACGCAAGCGACTTGGATCTTCCACCGTTCGAAGAGGCGATCGACTTCCTGATTGAAATCATGGATACATAAAGCCCCAGACCTTACACACCGTCACTAAGTAAGGACAGATATTAGCGCTGCGAAGCAGTTCGTTAATAGGAACCCCCGCCATGGCAAGGACACATCATCGATGACTTATCAGTCAGTACACGTGATCGTTCACACATGATTTGCAGTATTACATGCAGCTGGTTGAAGTGCATCGATCTTTAGGAGACGTTGAGATAAGGATAGGCAAGAGTAACAAGGAAAACGCCGTCTCGTGTTAAAAAGGCATAATAATGTGACCGACCCCACGTCAATCTCTCTGTAGTGCCTTCTCTTCAGAGCTCGACCTCAACCGCGTTGTTGCCAGCCTTGGACAAACGTTCAATCAAGAAGTCGAGGGACTCGTCGAACGTCGGGAGGTGGCAGGCCGTCCTCGCGCTTGCCGGGACAATAACCGGGTCATCGACGCCGTTCGACTCCACGCGGTCGGGGCTCGCGGAACCAGCCATCGAATCCAGCAAGAGCGGGACCATGAGCTCCGCGGAGCCCGACGTTGGACTCGCTGGCTGCTTCTGCGGTGGGGAGCCGATGCGGTCGGGGAGAACGACGCCGAAGCCCTCGCCCACCTTGCAGGCAGCGAGCAGGTCGTCGTCGATGCGGTGTTCCTTGCGACTGGAGGACCGCCGGCCTTTGTGCAGCCCGCGCATGCGGCGCACCACCTTCTCGTGGTACTTCTGGGCGTGCGTCTGCACCTGGCGGATGGAGCGCGTGCCCACGAACGCCGCGACCTTGCGCCACGGGCCGTGCGGGTACATCTTGATGGCGACGAGGAACTTATCGTGCTCCTCCTGAGACCAGAGGCCGGTGAACATGGTTGGGTAGTAGTAGTTTGGGTGTACGTAGGGCTGGTACGTGTGTGAGCAAGTGGCACCGTCGAGGGTAAATTGAAAAGTGAAGGAAAGCTATCAAGTCCGCCGTCTGCGCGGTAACTTGTCCACCCTTGTCAGGTAGGCGGTCTCAAGTGTCTCCCGCTCCGCAAGATCGCCGTTAGAGGCCACAGCGCCAGAGTGTGCTTCCGGCTTGGCATGCGGTCGATGATAAATTCACAGCGATGCGGAGCAGACCCCCTGGTCCTTTCCGTGGTCGAGTACTACGAGTATGGTGCAATCCGCTGTATCTAGCTCGCGTCCGTTGGTTTAACCACCCGCCAACGAGGACTTTGCGCTGAGTGTGGCGTTCGAAAGCGAAGGCCCATCGAGCTCGTCGCCACGTTTAAACTCTTCCGCTTATCGCTTCCAGATTTCGAACAGCTTTGGTGTTCGAGCCCACGACACCGACACCGACGACATCGCTCCACCAAAAGGCGTTGGTGGTGCCAAGCAGGTTATGCTAGTCAATCTCGCATCCAGTCTCAATGGTAGTCGCAGCGTGGCATTCCTCTACAGACTATAAGCATATCTACATACAGTCTAACTTACTGTTATATGGCTGGCTGGCTATCGAATCAAGCCTGATCTCAGGGCCAGATCTGCGACTGAGACGCTGCGGTCGCTGTGGACACGGCGTCAAAGAACTCGTCCTCCTCGTCGTCTTCCGTCTCGTCAGCGGCTTCGCTTTCGTCGTCATTGATGAAGAGCTCCAGCTCCTTCGCGTGGCCGCTCGGCAAATCCACAGCGGCGATGACCTGGACTGCAGCCTGGAACGTGGTCAACACGTAACCCTCGACGCCTTTGCCGCCCCCGTTCGTGAAGAAGGAGATGAACGCAATCTCGGCCACGAAGTCCGAGCCAGCCCGACACAACCGCGGACACTCGACCAGGAACGCGCACAGAATCGGTATCAGCATGTCCGCGTTCGAGGCCGACTGGTGCAGCTTCTCCGCGAAGCAGCAGATGCTTCGGAAGCCGTCACAGAGCAGCACCAACTTCAGCAGCGGGGACGACGTCTCCTGCATCATGGTGACTAGCTTCGCCTCGGCCTTCTGGAGATCTTCAGCGAGCACTGGGTGCTGAGAACGCTTGCCGTTGGCTCCGTCTTGCTGAGAGTGCGGCAGCTGCAACAGCGCAGTCGAGTGATACTTTTGCTCCCGCCGAATGTCGGCCAGGTTATCGGCAAAGGCCGTGTCCGCATCCTTGAACGCCCGCTGGAACTCGCCAAACACCATGGCGTGGATGTCGTCGTAAACAATCCGCTCCACCGCTAGAGTACAGCTGCTCACCGCCTCAGGAGTGCTCGCCAGACTTGGAAAACACTGCAAGGTCGCACCCAGAACGTGTGCGATGTACATCTTGGTATCTTGGAGCGTATCCTTGGCCAGCGCGCGAGCTGCAGCTGTCTCGGCGGAGACGGATTTCGCTGTGAAGCTCGGTCGCCGCATCTGCTGCTTCTGATGCCTGGCATTGAAGCGCTTACGGAAAGCCTCACATAGCTGCACGTTCATCTGTCCGATGAGCTCACTGGGCGAAGAAAATATGCCGAACAAGAAGCGGTACACCTCGGCATCATCCGGCCTGGTTTCTTGCGTTGTCGGGGCTTCGTCACTCGCTGAAGACGTCTCTGTGCTACCATCGTCGTCATCTTCTTCAGCTTGTTCTCGTTGGCGGTGTCGAGGGTCTGGCAGCTGAAAGCGACGCAGGAACTCCGCGTCCTTCTTCCAGACCTCGTCCGAGGGCGCGCCGTCGAAGTTCTTCTTGCAGTTCCAGCATATCTCCATCGCCCACTCGCCCTTCCGCAGCCTCTCTTTCTTCCGCTGGTCCGCCCTCACCTTGCTCTGATGCGTCACAGTAGCAGCCGCCGCTGCACTCGCCGTGAGTCCAATACCCGCCATGACCGTCTCCGCGCCCACACTGGCCACCAGCATGTTCAGACCCGCCAGCACTCCAGCCGCAGGTCCCATGGCGATGGCCCCCACGACACCTCCAGCTGCCAGCACGGGCGCCAGCTTCTTGGCGATCTTGGACGCCGTCTGCAGCTGCTGCTTCTGCGCGCTTCCAGTCTTCACGACGGCCGTGGACGTCGCACCGACGCCAGCGACGCTGCTGCTGTTCAGCTCCTCAATCAGCGTAGCCAGCGTGAAGCCCTCCGCGCTGCCTGCACTGTTCTTCCTGCGAGTCTTGCTTCCCCTAATAGCCCCCTTATCACTGCTTTGTGGCTCCTCCAACGGCGGTGGGAATAGCAGCGCGTCCGCTGACGGAGCAGCATGGCTGCACACCGGCATGAGGCTCTCATGACCCCTACAGTAGCGATGCGCGTGCGAGAAGCTCACGCATTCTCGATGTGCAAACCTGCCACAGCTCAGACACTGGCACACGCCAGAGTTCGACGCTCGGGGCGCGCCTGCAGCGGGTTTAATGGCCAAAGAACCCGACAGCTTGCGTCGACGCGCGTTCTGCGGCTTCCCGATGGCCAGGAGCCGCTCGCGACACAGCAAACAGTCCCGGAAGAAGAGCAGACTGCGGTCCACCGTTGGCAGCAGCCGCAGCTGCACGGGGAGGAAGCTGTGGCCGTGCAACGGGTCGGACAGGGAGCCGGCGGTGTCGCGCAGGTACGCGCTGGAGTTGCGAGCGTTGCGGCAAGAGTTGGAAGGAGATTCGCATATGAGGAGCAAGAGCAGACACAGATGAAGGTGAGCATGGTGGGAAGAGCCATGGGCACGCAGTGGGGGTTGAGGTACGCGCTGGGGAAGTCGCGCGACGGCTTACCTGAGTGCGCCGTGCATGAGCATTTCTGCTTTCTGAGGGGTAATCAGCTTTGTAACCGACTGTGTAACCTACGTAACCCCAAATTGTCTTGATGTAGATTTGCCACAAGTGCCAATAGCGTTCTGAACCACGACAAAGACGGAAGTATCGAGCCGTCTCCGACGTATACTCCACGATCGTTAACAATTGTGCATGCTGGAGGTTCTCTTTGGCGTTAGAGGGGGACAATAAAACAACTCCAATGAATGAGCTTTCCCAAGGTTTGAGCGCAATGTCTTGGTGTTTGCTGGCAGTATCTGTGTAAAATCGATAGTATGCTGTACGCAGGCCCCCAAGACAAAAGTATGTTTTATTTCAGTCAAGTTGCATGAGCTTGAAACAGGCGGAACTGTTGGAATCGATCCACTCTACTTATATGAGTAAAGCCGAAATGCAAACCGCTTGCTGCATTACTGAAGTATAGCTTTGTATCTTGCAAAAGTAAATGAAAACCCGACCGTTGACATTTGGATTTATCGACGGGTAGTATGTAGCGGGGCCTTGAGCGTGCGCATTCTGCAACAGCGTGGGATGACTGCACATGTACAAGTTGTACATTATCCCGCTAGACTAATCAGTCGTGCAACTTCAAAGAGCACACCTGGTAGTGATCGGACAGCAAGAGTCACTGTGCGGGGTGGCGGTGTTCGGGTTATTGCAAGGTACCGCCAAACGGTAAAAGCAGCCACGTGAAGTTTTTCGTCCACAGTCAACGCAAAAGCGTTTACCGGTGCCTGCCATCCACGAAAGCTAGTATCACATCTGATACTTTGACCCCCGCTGGCGTACGCGTAAGACGGTCTCCGGTTGTGTAAGTTGCAATGCCCACAGAACGTCCAGGCCTCGGCTGCCGAGTGCAATACAAACTGCGCGGATGTGGGACTTGTGAGTCAACTCGAACCAAGAAACCCTCGAACCAGGAGACCCATGGGCTGGCATGCTTCTCAGCCCGTCAAAGAGTGCAATCAAGACCGTTGTTGCGCAAGAAAATGGTAGAATGTGAAAGTACGTTTCGTTGTACAGTACGTGCGTTCTTGCTCAGAAGACTTTTCCTATCATTCGTAGATGAAATGGTTCACCGGCAAACCCCACTTGGGTTCACTGCAGTTGTCGCTCGGGGTGCCACTACGGTTGCTGCAAGCGCGTGCCATCGGTCTGCCTCAGCTATCGTTGTGTATGAGCCGAAGGGGCTTCTTCGGGCGGACAAGAAAATCCAGCCGCCGCTCTTAATTTGACCTAGTGCATGCTGCCGCTGGGGTCGAGTTCAGCCCGCGGCCGAGCCGTTGACGCGCGCTGGTGGCGCTGGTGCTGAGATTTGCAGATCATCAATCAAGGGCCTTCTCTTCCGAGGATACCGACGGGTCTGACCACCGTCGCGTTATCCTAATTGTATCTTTGGAGCAAGAGCCGACACGAACGCGGCCCGGAGAAAATCCACCCGGCCTCGTCTCGGGACGGACACTCGTGGCATTGCCGCTGGGCGATAGTTGCCCTGAGATCCCCCGAGCTCCGGCCAAGCTGTCTCGGAGCTGTCATAGCGTGTGTGGTGCTTCTTAGCCTGCATTGCGATGGAGGGATCTGCTCTGACTGACAGCCAAAGCCGAAGTGAGGGCGACATACACTGGCCGACATGGGTTGCTAGTCAAGAACCGAGGTAAGTAACGATGGCACGGTCGTTCGTGGCACCTGCGGGGACGTCCAGCAAATTTTGGGGTTGCCCACTGACGAGCAGGGGGACTGCAACGCCGCAAAAGGAAACAAATGCTGCAAAGTGGGTTGTATGCGGTTTTGTAGGTCATTTTGACTTGATTTCTAAAATGTTCACAACGCCTCAGCGTGAGTCGATGCCGTTCAGAAGTGTTGAAGTAGTCCCAGAAACACGAACTTCAGCAAGCAGAACCGCGTCCATCTCACGGTAGCCGTTCTCAAGCGGCAATGCACTGAACTAGAGTCCGGCGCGACGGCTCGCCTGGATTTTCGTGCCCTAGCGCGGCCGGCAAGCAATGCCCAAACTTCCGTTGTCGCTATATTGGATCTCCTAGGCCAGGGCCAAGTACTGTGGTTCTGGCCGTTGTCGGCAACCCCCCCCCCCCCCCCCCCCCCCAACTCTCACAATTTGTAAGTTACAAGCCTTTCACACTTTTCGATATTTTTTGCTGTTTGAGGGAAAGTTGCCGTCGATTTGCACGCTGTCAAGTCACTTCAAGGCCTCGTTGTGATAGAGAGGGGCTCGCGTACGTTCACGCGCCTCGCTCGCACCGCGTTGAACGATGCGTCATTCCACAATTCGTTGGGAAGGCCCCAAAGCTGCCCAGGTGTAGCTTTACCACAACTAGAACCTACTACAACACACTCCGCCCCCATTCCTACGGAATACTACCACCATGAAGCACGGCATCTGGTCCGAGGACGAGCACGACCGCTTCCTGCTCGCCATCAAGGAGTACCCGCGCGGCCCGTGGGGCTCCATCGCCTCGGCGGTCGGCACGCGCTCCGTCCGGCAGGTGCAGACCCACACGCAAAAGTACTACGAGAAGATCATGCGCCGCGTGCGCGGCCTGCGCAAGGACCGCAAGACGTGGGCGCGCGTCGAGCACCGCATCGACGACGACATCCTCCAGTTCTGCGACTTCATGAAGAGCATGGGCAGCAACAAGGTCATGGTCACGTCCCCCAGCGCGCTCAAGATCAACGCGCAGGTGGCGCAAGCCGTGTCCCCGCCGTCCAGCGCCAGCTCCAGCCCGTGCACCAGCCCCGTGCAGTTCCGCCTCAGCCTCGACGACAAGTGCCCCGAGCCCGAAGAGGAGCTGGACGCAGCAGCAGATCACCGGTCTCTGACCATCGACACATCAGCACCACAACTGGACCTGCCGCCTCTGGAGGAGGCGCTCGACTTCCTGATCACAGTAATGATGGACAAGTGAGTCAGTCGCCCCGGTCCGTCCGTAGCTCAAGTCAGTATCAGCAGTCATCAACGTCGTCTCTGGGGTCGCGGATACCATACACTCCCCCCTACAGCAGCAACAATCATAACACCACACTGCCCCGTGCAATGTTCTCTATAAGATCGCGGTTAATAAGAAATCATACTGCCATCCTTCGAACCGGTGGAGCTGCTCTGCTCTGCTCTGCCCACGTCACCTCTTTGTCTTCATGCCGCGACGGGTAATACAGTAGTCTTGTTCTTCTTTACTGGTCCACAGGCACGATGTTCTCTTCGTCAACCACCAGCGTGTAGCTGTAGAACTGCAGATACTGCGAGAAGAAAGCGCCCTCGAGCGTGATCAGCACCTTGAAGACGTGGTCGTTCCAGGTGAACGTGAACTCGCTGCCAGAATCCCACAACATGTCCGACACGCTGCGGTTCTGCAGCAGCGACTCGCCGTCGAACAGGATGGAGCGGAAGCCGCCGCGCAGACCGTGCTGCAGCTCCACGCAATGCCGCTCGTCCGACCCCTCCAGCTCGAAAATCCACCACACTTGTTTCCACGGGAACGTGAACAGCAGCGCGCTGGCCGGGTGCTTGATCTCCTCCAACGTGCAGTTCCAGACCGTGTTGCCGTCGTCCAAGCTCAGCGTGCCCTTGCGAGACAGCGGCACGCCGTCGCGGCCCTGGGAGCTCGCCGCCAAGATGTTGCGCGACTCGAACACCGACATCTGCAGAATCGTCTCCTCCGCCAGGACGGTACGGCAGCTCTCGTCTGGGACCTTGAACCACGTTCGATTCGGGAATCCGATGCTGACCCAGCTCGGCGGCATAGCATAGAGGTTATACAGCTCCTCTGATATCCGCACGAGAGTTCGTGGCGGGCCGTCTTCATTCTCACTCGTAGACTGCATGCCGAACATGCTGCGGCTGGATGATGCTCGACTTGTGAAGCTGCCAGTTCGTGGCCTTGCCGGATCAAGCGCCACCCATCCCTTCTCCTTCGTAAGTCGTACATACGTCTCCTGTGTGCGTGGTAATGTGTACTCCATTTCGGCCGAGAAAATTGTGTTCGCGAACAGGTAGCGCACAACCTCGCTCGTCCGCTCGGGGGAGAGAAGCACCTCCTTCTTCTCGCTAATAACCCGGAAGAAGAACTTGCCATTCTTCTTCTCTGGGTCTTCGTCCACAGCCTCCAGCACTTGGTCTCCACTCGGTGTTTGATTGAATAGCCACCCGTTGCAGGCGCTGTTTGTTGACGGATGTGAAGCGCTGGCCACCTTAATGTACGTGATGCGGCTGCCCGGTGGCGTATACTGGAGGCTACTTTCAAACACAGTACCGGCCGTCATAGGGGCCACGCCGGGCAATCTTGGACACTCGAAGTCAGGAGCTGAGCGCAAATACACTGGAACTAGGACACGATAGAACTTGGGTAAGTCGCGGGTCACAGCGTAGCCCTGCACTTGTTCCAGCAGCAACTTGTACGGCGAGTGCAGTTGTCGCTCACATATCCAACCCACATCGTGTCGAAGTTTGACAAAGCCAATCTGAGGTACATCGGTCTCACCAGCGTCTGCCAAAACTGGAGGCACTGCAGGCACAAGCCGTTCGCTGCACTCAATCAGCGTGTCTTTTAGACGCTTCCGTCTACCAGGTGGACTGGAGGGAGCCGAAGAACTTGAAAGCGCTAGCCTCTTCCCGCCTGCCGGGGTCGGTAACACATCCACGTCCTCCAGCACACGATAAAAGAGTCGCTCCACCTGTCGCACCTTGGGCTCGGCCATCGGCTCCAGCACTACCTGTCCGTCCATAGTCTTCTCGAAAATCCAACCCCCGTGACACGATGGCGGTAGCGGCAGCGACGAAAACTTTTTATCCTCGTTTGGTGACTCACCGTCGCTATCACCCCCTCCACCTCCAGCGCTATACTTCCGGGCCATAGACTTTGGACTTGAGGCGCTTCCTGCGTGACTCCGTGAGCATCCACAACGCGAGTTTTTATCCTTGCACACTCGGACGTACGTGATTTTACTGCCTGGTGGGGTAAATCGCTGGGACGCCTCGACGATCCAGTGCAGCTTGAATCCTTTACCCGAACGCTGCGCCATAATATGCGGCGCCACGCGAATACCCACCGGGATCTTCACCACGTAAAAGAAGTGGCCGTACTCAATGTCGGGCTCCGTGGCGAGCCTCTCCAGCACCTTTATCCCCGAGTTCAGCGTCTCAAACAGCCAGCCATCCTCGTACGCCAGCTTGACGAACGTCACACCACTCTGCGGACAGCGGTAGGTCTCGTGGCACTCGATGATCTCCTCTGCGTTCTTGAACACGTGCCTCGAGATCACGGGCGCCAAAAGATCGGGCGCCTTCCGCAGCTCGATCGGCACCAGCACGCGGTAGTAGAAGCGGCCCTTGGCTACGACGGCCTTCTCGTTCTCCGGCAGCAGCTCCAGGAATTGCTTCTCCGTGGCCGCGCCGGCCTCCGCCGTCTTGCTCGGCTCCTTGGTCGACAGCATCATGAATGCGTTCTCCACGTGCGCCAGGCGGATGAACCACGTGGGCGCGTTCGACGCCCCGAAGAGACACTGCAGACGCCCGCTGCTCGCCACCACCTCCTCCGGCATCTTCACCACACTATACGCTACAATAGAACCAACAACACAAAAGACCGTCAATAAACACATAGGTACCTTTGTCTTCCACTGCGCCACCCACCATTGCGGTCCTGCTGCATCATCTGCTGGCGGCTCCGCGCCGAGGATGTTCGACCGCTGCTGGGCTTGGCCAGCTCCTGGATGCGCACGACCTTGTAGTCGCTCTCAGCGAGGGACGTGGCCCGCCGCCGCATGTCGTCGATCTCCGCGTCCTTGTCGTCGCCGTCCGCCGCGCC
>JAIKVE010001657.1:0-10845 GCA_024679115.1 Phytophthora pistaciae
AATACCAAGTGGAAATGGGCGGTTTTAGATCTCGGCCGACCCTTCGCTGAGCTCGGCGACGCTTGAGCTCGGCTGATCCGGATAATCTGTCCGGATAATTCGTCGAACTCGGCTGAGCCGGATAAGGTGTCCGGATAAGCTGGTGAACTCGGCCGAGCTCGGCTGAGCTCGGCTACCGGTACAGTGTACCACTCCAGCCGAGTTGGTCGCGCGAAATCTGGTGTTTCCTACACCACACGGCGAAGGAAGATTACGCGAAGACGCAGCCGGTGGAGAACTGCTACGAGCCGAAAAGCTCAGCGAACGAGTGGCCCTGATCAAGTATCGACCAACGCTCAACGAGCGGGCTTGGTAACGACGATCGGTCACCTGACCAGCTTGGCTCGGCGAGCGAGATCGACCGCGGCTGAGCGAACGTGGGCGTCTTGGTGCGGGAACAGCTGCTTCATCCCTCGTAGTCGAACGACGAGGACGACTTGGCGTCGAAGCAGAAAAAGCTGACCCGGAGACAAAGTCCGCACGTGTTGCTCCACCTCACCAAATACACCCAAGCCAGCCTGACGAAGCAAATCGCTGGCGTCGCGGAAAGCTGCCAGCTGATCAGCGTCCAAGCCAGGCATGGGTTGACCTGCAATACAACACGTTCGGTGAGTGACGGAGAGAACACCAAGATTCACGAAGACACCCGACTCACCGAGCATAGCTGCGACTGTCAGGAACGGGCTCTGCTTTTGGAACTCGCTGACCAAGGAGGTGAACTTCTTGCAGCGAGTCAGAGTGCGAATGGTGTGATTCTTGTCGGCGAGCTGACGCTTGAGCCACTGGTGCGCCGATCCATCTCCCATCGCGATGGCGTTTGACAACTGAGTCATCTGAGCAGACAGTTCATAGCAACGACCAAGGAGTAGCTGACGTTTTCCAGAGTCACGCCTGTAGTCGTCGACTTGGGCAGCAATGACCCGGTCCTTGTCTCGGATCGTGGCTTCCAGACGCTCCTTCTCGGCGAGGAAGGTTTGACGCTCGGCGTCCAGCAGGCGGAGCTGCCCCTCGTTGCTTGAGTCGATGAGGCGAACCGCCTCCTCCTTGAGTGAGCGAGCCAGAGCATCGGACGTCGCGGCTATCTCGCGGAGGCTGGCGATCTCCTTGGCGGCGTCGCAGAGGTTATGCTGCAGGAGATCGGCGCGCGCTCTCAGCAAAGGCTTCCGCAGTCTTCTCGCCGGCGACCACAGCAGGGTGAGGTCCATCGACGACCTGGCCTTCAAGCGCTGGCAGCAACTCATCGATTGACGAGGCGCCCTGGAGTCGACGACTAAAGCTCTGGCGAAGGGTCCACCGGCGGCTTCGCGAACAAGTACGCGAGGAGCTTGCACATCTTGGTCTCTCGCTCGGCCATCGTGAACCCCATCCGATTGCCACGCAACTCTAGAACGCGCTCCAAGTCAGCGAGAGCCAGCGGTCGTCCCACCGACGTCACAGATGCAGCATCTGACGTAGCAACGACAGGTTTCCCGGAGCGGACGGAGCGTGAAGGTTCTCCACTTTCACATGAAGAGAGGCTCCATTGTCCTGCGCCGCCGCTGGAAGCGCGTCCACTGCGCGGCGTGAAGTGGTAGCCGGCGGCGAACTCGACGTCAAGTCGACCGCGGCCTGTCATGCAACAACCAGCATAATTCAACGACGTGTGAGCAGACAGGTCGACAGGCAAGATGATGAGCACAGTGAAGCCTTACGGGCGGTGGTGTAGAAGGCGCGGCGTCGCGTGCATCGTCCCCCATGGTGTCGGCGAGGAAGTGCTTAGCGATCCGACAGTTGGCGTTTGATGGAGAGAAAAAAATCGCTGTCCAGAGTGATGATCAGGACACTCGCCGGCAAGGTTCGGGTCCCGATCAGGAGGGTTGTGGTATAGCGATTTCTGAGCCTGGAGGTTGGTGACTGCAGCCGATCCGGCCCAAGAAGTGTACACCCGCCACCGACTCGGGAGATTCGGCAAAGTACGGATCGCAAGATCTCAAGGGTTGCTGAGCGAAGGGTCGGCGAGCGAGCAGACTTGGTTTGAGTATTGGAGGGGCCGTAACAGCCCAATTTCATTAGATATTTGTATAGAAACCCCAGGGAAGAGCCTTTGAGCCCAACAAAGCAAAGATAAATACAGAGTGGAATTTTCGACGTCCTAAACAAGCGGCACGCGGCGTCTCTTCAAGGTACGACCGCCCCCGTGGGGCTAGATCACGACCACTACTGAGATCGGCTATCCGAAGTGACGGAAGTGTTCTCGGCCGCCTGGTGAGCCAAGAGCGAGTGTGTGTAGTGGTTATCTGGATTCCGCCCCTGGCGAAGAGCTCGTCGAGCGTACGAGCGCCGGTTTTCGGCCCGCCCCCGACTTAGCCGGTGCGGTTTTGCATCGGCGCCCCGTAAAAGGCGAGAGCCGCCGTCCATCCTTTGGTGGAGGGCACGGGTCAAGAGGAGAAGAAGGAGAAGGAGAAGAGGCGACAAGAGGGTCGGCGAGAGAAGGGGAGCGTGCTGTGTACTCGTGGCACGGCTCCTGGGACGACTTGGCAGGTGACTGGGTAACCACTGCACCACTGTAAACGGACTGGGCGATCTTCGGATCACCCGACAAGCCTGCGCTCCCGTTAGTGTCGGTGTTGTTGGTATGGGAGTGGGACGCTAACGAGTTTTGGCACGTCTGCTACACCACAACTGCATCGCTCGGAGGGATCTTGGGAATGGCAGATCGGTCAACGATTGCAGATCTTTCGGGTGTGCCTCCAGACCTTCCGCGGATACTTGGTGGCCAAGGTAATCCACCTTCTTGAGGCCCCAGAAGCTCTTGGTCACGCTGATGGACAGGTTCCACTTGTTGCATGCTTCCGCGCCCGTTCCCACAGTCCCACAGGTGATCCCATGACGTAGCAGTCACCAGGATGCCGTCAATATTCGAACGTCGGTCCAGCACCGATGGATCCCCCTCGTCGTTAGGCTCGCCTTCTTTGAACAGATCGGCAAGGCCGTTCTTCTCAGCGGCGGACGAGATTCGGAGGAAGCCGTACAGCGCATTGTCGATCAACCTTTTTTATAGATCTAAGGCGCGTTCTTCAACCCAAAGGGCATCCTGTTTCATTCGTTACGGAGTGATGAATGCTGAGATCGTTCGCGCGCGTTTGGTCATCGACACGACCTTGGCTTGCTTGAAGTAATTCCTGGGTACGTAATACTTCCAGTACCCTCTCGACTCTCCAGGCATCATATCCAAAGCCATAGACACTTCTGATCTCAAGTATTCATCGGGTGCACGCAGACTCGCAACAGAAGCAACACGCTTTTCTTCATGATCACGTGTATTATTAGAGAGTCCCGGTCTTGCGATTTTTGCTGGGCGTCTCGATTGCTTGTCCACAAATGCATAGATGTAGAACGTAGAACGCTCGTCTCGTACCGGATTCAAACCCGGCGAGAGTTCTAGTTTAACATCTTCTCCGCCCTGTAGTAGCTCCGCACCTGTTGAACCTAGCGGTATGCGTTGGGGCTCAGTCGAACTGTCTGATCCTACCTCCGAGGTTGCCGATTCGTAAGTGGATGATCCGGTATGGTATTTCGGTGTCGGGGCCTGCGTTGCTTTCGTCTGGTCTGACCGGTCCGGCTCCGGGGTTTCTTTCTCACCTACGATTGGCTTCAGTTTGTTGAACAGCGCGGCCAGCGCGATTCGGATCGTGTCCAGCTCCAGGCCGAAGAGATCCTTCGCCTCGAATGCACCCGCAGTAAGATCCGCCTCCTGCACTAGACGCAGCAGGTCTGTGGCGGCTTCTAGCTTTATCATCGTCAGGGACGGGGCCTGCCTGTGAGTCCTTCAGGTAGCTGTAACTGGAGGATCCGCATCATTGTGGTCCCGCAAGAAATCTTGCAGCACGATCCGTCGGTAGGCCACCTCCAGCTTGGATTGTGTCCATGTTGCCTTAGTCATGCTTCGATGTTCGGGCTCCGAGTCCGGAGCTATCAACTTCTTCCGCGCGGCTCTCGTCTTCTTCTTAGACGTAGTTTCCATGGTCTTGCGCGGTAGTTTTGGTTGAGGATCCAGCTACTTTCGCTGCTGGGTGTTCGACCGGCGGGTCATGCTTCGCAGCACGACCCGCGGAGGTTCTCGGGAGGACCTGTGGAGGGGTTAGAAGCTTCTCCTCAAGATCGTGGTCATCTCGATCCGCCTCCAATCCATCGGCAGAGTTCCTCCTGGCACTCTGTCGGCTCGAAAATCCATTGTTCAGTGATGCCGCCGGTGATTCTAGCTCCGTCTGCGCCTCATCTTCTGATTCGTTGCTCACATGCACATCATCTTGGAACTCACGGTGAAATCCCTGGTTCGAATCCGGGCACGCACACCATTGTGGTGGAGTGGATCCGCTGGAATTAGCAGGGATTCCACACTCACACACTGCGCCCAGACATTGTCTAACGGAGGGGGTACTCCGATAACCGTAGGTTGCTGAGTGGCTCACCTTGTGTACCCGTCGGCGGGCTGGATCTGCTCTCTCGTTGACACGAGACGCGCAGGGGATGAGCTTGAACGTCCTTGGCGGGGACTTGGGGAGATGTTGGGGTAGATCCACAGTGGGGGTTCCTTCACGCGGGTCTGGGTAGGTCGATCCTTGGTCTAGGCCGTAGATCTTGTGGATCCGATAAGTAATATACCAGATCCGGAGTTGTTGCCTTGTTGGGGGGTGTTGTAGCCTTTTCCTTTACGTTGCTTGCCGCCTCCTATTAGCGGGGGAGTTAGGGGGCGGGGTCCGAAGGGCCCGAGCTGCTGGACAAGCTATCCTGCAGTCTGCCACGTGTGCGGGGGTATATTACTTCAACGCTTGGGTAGCCTGACGTTGTTGGTCGGTGGTCGCTAAGCTCAGCAGCGACCTGACGACGAGCTCGCCGGACACGGCTGCGAAGAGGTGAACGGCTTCCCAGTCAACCCAGGTGAGGCGAGGAAAGCTCGTGTGGTCAAGGCTTACCCCGAACTCTTCGGACATCAGGACTTGGCTCAACTTGGTCTTAGACGTTGAAAGGACTCTGTTTATGTATGGGACGGAGGCGGAGGCCCGCTTACCCTCGTGAAGTACTCAAATCTAGGTCTGTACCTGACTGGATGAATTGGGTCTGCCTAACCACTTTCAACCAAATAGAACATGACAGCAGCTCACACGCTAGCCGTGTGTCTGCACCCACACTTTTGCGTATGTACCTATGTAACTTCCACCTACAGATGCGTTCACGGCAATTAAGGGCAGTCTCCTTCGTACCCCTATTCTGGATGTGCTAGACCCCGGTCGTCAATTTAGTGTCGGCTGGGACGACTAGGTCGACAACAAAGAGCTACTTGCGATGAAGTACGCGCTCATCAAGTTTAGGGTTCCACTGTTGGGCCCTCAGCCGTTCGTGATTTCCACGGATCATGCGCCGTTGCGCGCTACGGCTAAGCCGCTTCACCTCTCGCAGAGATGGTCCGTTGGACCTCCTTCGGTGCTGAAACCAAGGAAGCACTGGAAGCGATGGCACAACCAGCGAAGAAGCCGATAGCTTTACCGGCTTCTTCGCCGGTTGTGCCATCGCTTCCAGTTTTCCTTGGTCAAAAGACGATCAGCGACCGTTGCTGTCTTGCGCACGCGCTTCTTGGACGGCGGTAGTTGGAGCACCTCCTTCTGCACGATCTCCTTGATACGAAGCCACGCTGCCAGCTTCGTAGATGCGGGGGACCCGTTGCGTCGGAAATTGTCGACGCACATGTCCATATGAGGCTTGGACGGAGGGAAAAGGCCGCACCCAGCAAACCCCGCTTTGACGTTCTCACTCATCCCGCATCCTACCCATACTGTGCGTGCCATTCGAATGGCTTTCTCTTTGTCGACCGAAATGCGTCCAGTCTCGCCAACGTAGATCTCGGTTAGACAGCGTAGCTTCGCCTTGAACGACGAAAACACGTCGACATCCAGCGGTTGAAGCAGGTGGGGCGCGTTCGAAGGCAGCAACAACAGAAGCACGCCGAGCCGAGCCGCCTCTAAGATGAGACATTCAGCTTGCCAGCATCGGGTGTCGCCTCATGAAGCGGCGGTACCGCCCGCCACCAACCGTTTGGCCAGTGGCCATGGAGCGCATGGCGCCCGCTTTGAAGATGATCTCCTTGCGATTTGCGGGGTGACCACGTCCAACAATTCAATCAACCAAGGATGCCTCCGCTGGTTGCGAGAGCAGCGGAGCTGACCCATGACGAACACGTGCGCGGAAGATGTCCATTTTCCCCTTGGTAAGGTCCGGATCGGGATTGGGGTGCTGTCGCTGACACTGCGGGAGCTGTCGCTGGCGAGGACGCGCTTTACTGCAGAATTGAGGTCTTCGATCTCGTACGCAGGCATTGTCGAGGTGGTCGCGGCGGGGTTGATGTCTTGGTCGTATACAGTTTGGCGGGTTTTACTGGCTTGTAGCGGTTACAGACTTATTTCACGGACTCGCCAGACTCCCGGACGAGCTCATGGTACCACATCTGATGTCGTAGAGTGGTGACGATGACGAACCCTACGGTACACAACTGTGGTATAGTAGCACGCATATTGTCGCTTGTGGTCACTTGACTACAAACACAACAATAGCCGAGCTAGTTGACCGGTTGGCCTGTCCGGGTTGCCCCAGAGCGGTTTGGCCCAACCGGGACAGCGGGTGTCTTGCCTCACGCCGAAACCTATCGACCAAAGGTAACTTCTCCGAAGAACTGCCGATCTAGCGGTCTCCGTTCACACAATCCTGTGCCTTCCACCAAACGATGAAAGACGGTCGCTCCATGACCATCGGGCCAAAAGACGAGCGGCGACCGTTGCTGTTGGCGGCGCTGCCTCTTAGCAAATCGGACTATTTTTATACACAAACCACATAATATTGCGTATTATATTGTGAGATCGTATATCCTGTCTTATACGATTTCCAAATGGGTGCAAATCATTTTGTACAGATTGTTTACGAGCTGCCATGAGACCAAAATGCGATTTGCACCCCTTGCAAAACCACATATGAAAGGCGGCAGATAACCACTCGTCCAGCCATGAATGAGCTTGCAAATAGTCAGCAACTTCTAATTGAGCTCTCGTTTACTGTAGAGCCCAGGAAAACAGTCAGCTAAGGGGATGTTTCATTCGGGGGCAGGTTAAGTAGGGCAACTCCCTCAGACAATCAAAATCGTTTATTTCTGACCGAGCTGCCCCGAGTTTTTGAGTCAGGGCTGCTGGGGCAACTTGTGTTTCCTAATCCCTGTTGAAAGCGATCCATGACAAGCACTGGCTTGCAGCACTGCAAGTCATGGCCACGGCAGGCATGACAGCCCGCGCGCTGCGCCGCCCTAGACCGCCGCCATCGGCTGCAGCACCAACGCCGATACATCCACCAATGGCACCGGCGAGGGCCTGGACCTTGTCATCGCCGCCACGCACAGCAACGGCGACAGGGCACCCGTGGAGATGGCACAGCAATGGCGACTGCAGAACCCCAGCGTCCTTCTCTCTCCTGCTACCGCGCCCGTCCGTGCCTTCCGACAGCGAACCAACCTAGCCCAACATGCAAATGCGCACGATCGTCGTGCTACTAGCCGCTACTACCGGCAGTCGGCTGGTGTTGGTGGGCAGCGGGCCGCGGAGCGTCTCCCCATCGCTTCCGTGCGACGTCGGCGGTGCTTTTAAATTCGTAAAGTGCTGGATTCGTTCCCGCGAATTTATTACCGTTAAAACTTTATTGTAAGCATCAAATACTAGTTTATACGGTTCAAATCTGACCTATCTAACCTGCCCCCGAATGAAACATCCCCTAACAGAAGAAATTGTGCTCTCTTCAGATATGCGTTTACATCTCAAAACTTATCGCCCAATAAAAAGTTATGAACAAAACAGTGACCGGGATGACATTATGACACACAAGTGGCACCGTACGTTAGCCCGATTCCAGCCGGGACCTCAAAGTCCATCCTCGGTACTGTAGTCTATTATATACGTGTCAAACTGGTAGACCTGATCACACCCCAGAGTGATGAGTGCGCGCTGCTGGGTCTCCACCAATTTAAGGTGTGTCCGGCGGACTTTAAGGCTTCGTCCGTGGTCCTGGCCTTTCCGTTTGCGTACCGTTCGGCAAAGCTGCGAAGACCACATTTCCATTCGCTCCAGTATTAGGGAAAATCCGCGCTCGCGCGCTCTTAGCCGGTACGGCGACCCATTGCGTCAGTCATGGCCGCGGTCATCACGGTAACGATATTTATGGCAGTAGCCACTACGAGACTCCTTGCGTCACGGCAGAGACCATCATCTTTTCGTTTTCACATTGAGGTTCATGGCAGCACGCTTGGTGGAGATGCTTTTCTTATCTGGCGACCCGGATGACATACAGGACGGCCTAAAACACCTGGCATCCATGGTACGTACGTATAACATGGAGATCGTGAAGTTCTATCTGGCAAGTTCTTTCTGGGCAACGCGGTTGACTCGGCCGAGCTTCAGCAAGTACCCCTAGACAACACTGATCTAGGTGGGCATTCTGCTAGCTCTGATGGATGACGGCGTAGCTGAGGCGGAGGCACGCGAGCTTTGCGCCGAGAGGATCGGCCGTACCTGCACGTTGGCCTTGGCTTCTGAGACTCTTAAAATTCAGGCACAGAACGACGGGTGTAAGTCCTATACAGATAGCCAGAGAACCCAGAGAACATCGAGTAGCTCCAGGAGAGAATGTTGATGGGGACTTAAACTCCTTTAGGAGGACATCGATGCGTTCGGTTTGTTCATTAAGATTTTTCGGCTAGACAATTGGGGCTCTGTCTGGCAGACGCACTTGCCTATTCGTCCAAAATTGGTAAAGGTGATAATAATGGACGCGTCACATTCATCAAGTAGCAGCATATTAACAACCCGATTATGCGTCAAGTACACCGGAAAAGGAAAATTTGTATTGTGGGTTCTACTCAAAATTTCCTCGGGCGATTGGTTGAATCGCCCGAGCCCAATCGCGCGATCAACCGCCCGAGGCTATACAAACTCCAGTATTACTCGATTAAGTACGACTACAATCGTCCCGAAGGGTCACTCCAGACCATCTGCTGCTGCTCGGGCGATTGACAAATGACGTGGCCTTTGTATAGGAGTGATTCGTTGAACCGGCCCCAATTGGCAATTATGGCCGGAATTCACAATAGGAGTCACTCAAATCTAAAAGATCTGCTACAGATAGAAAGGATAAACCAAAATAAAATTCAAGCTTACAAAATGGTTGAATTTAATAACGGTAATAAAGCCCAGCTTTCATGGCTGCAGTGGATATCCTGGTGGCTTGTCCGAGAGTGTTCACAGGACGGCCTCCACAGCCTCCAGCCGGACATAGCCCAGCGACAACCACCAGCTGTGACTCCCGAGCTACTCGCCCAAGCCCAGCAATGCACAGCGACATGGACACTCAACCACAGCGAAGCGATGGCAACGTTATGGCAAATATGGACAACCGTGACCCCCGTGATGCTGTGGCTCTTGCATAACGACTCTGTCTTCAATAACGAACAATTATCTCCACACGATACGCGAGCCGCTGTATGGTCTGCTGGTATTAACCAAGTCCAAGCGATAACAGCAGCTAGGAAGAAGAAGAGCGCGACCCGCGTTCAGGAATGGTGCTGGATACCTGCCTCGACATTATGACGACGATTGACACCTCCACATGGACGCCACATCTTGATAGCTGGCTTCGTCGTTTTGCGATTAGCTCGCGGCAGCAGACTCCGCCAGAAGGCGGATGGATCTTGTATCACAGACACGCCAACGGGACGTAAAACACCCACAAAGCTGGCAGCATGGGGTTCCTAGCCACAGACTCCGGCTAACCAAGTTTTCACCAAAGGTATCACAGAGCTCCTCCACGCAGCAACACCACAAACAGTCTACGTCGGCATCGAAGGCCACGCAAATATTCTCCGACGCCAAGAAAGACCAACCCAGGCTGCAGACACCAACGAGCTCAGCCAGCTTCTCGGGCAGTTCTTCAGTGTGCAGTGGGGCAATCCTCCACTACGCCCCGGAAGTATCCTGGCGAAGATCACAACCAACACGACGTATGGCTACGACTGCATAACAGCGGAGGCGGAAGCAACAAAGTTGCATGCGTACCTCTTGCGGTCTGCCCGGCAGCATCAGCCCCGCCCGCGAACTCTTCCACACAGCCCACCCGATCTATCTAGTAACAGTTTCTTGCATACCAGAAAACTATAGGACAAAAAAAGCCTCAAATAGACTGCCTTTAAGCCCCGCATAGAAAGCATAAATCAAAAGGTCTAAACGAAATGTCCTCTTAAACTTAGCACCTATCATACCCCCCCCACATCCGCATGCATTCACATTCAATTGTGTTTATACCAATCAAGAGTGCCAATACAGGGATAAATCTAATCGACAGTCGCCTCGCTCAGCTCGTCGATCGGCCACGCTGCGTTGCCTTTCTTGGAGAACAAATCTTGTTCGGCGCTTGGTCGCATTCGCCCCCTGTCCGCGAGGCGTTGTGCACGGTGTGGCTCACTTCGGACAGTTTGTCCTCGCTCATTCTGCAATTCGCTCCCGCGCAGACCGCCCAAGATGAGCTCGCAGCCGCCTCGCTCAGCTCGTCCGTCGATCGACCACGCTGCGTTGCCTTTCTCGAAGAACAAATCTTGTTCGACGCTTGGTCGCATTCGCCCCCTGTCCGCGAGGCGTCGTGCACGGTGTGGCTCACTTCGGACAGTTTGTCCTCGCTCATTCTGCAATTCGCTCCCGCGCAGACCGCCCAAGATGAGCTCGCAGCCGCCTCGCTCAGCTCGTC
>JAIKVE010001658.1:0-10844 GCA_024679115.1 Phytophthora pistaciae
TTTGTATACTCCTGCTTCCTCTGTTAAGAAGTGCTGTGTGCCCCGTCACAATTCTCATAGAACACGACAGTATGGCTGTAGAAGGCCTTGTTGGTCTTGCTATCGAGCAAGCGATAGCCCCGCTTCTCTCGCGAATAACCAACGAAGACCGCCTCTCGTGCTTTTGCCTGCATCTTGCGTCACTCCACCTTGTCGATGTACGACACGACGGCGCAGCCGAACGTCCGCAGCCTTTCATATGCAGGTGTCTGACGGTGCCATACTGCATACGGAACCTCCATGCCTCGCACCGAGCTAGGCATAATGTTCACGGAGTGTGCAGCTGTCATCGCTGCCTCACCCCACATCGCTTCAGGCAGGTCAAAGTGCACGAGCATGCATCGCATTCTCTCCGTAATGGTGCGGACCATTCTCTCCGCGACACCATTTTGCTCAGGAGTATGCTTGATACTGCTGTCAAACTCCATGCCATACTTCGACTCACACGTAATTTGCAGCTTCTTGAACTCCTTTGCATTATCCGATCGTAAAGCCTTCATACGAACATGCTGCTGCGTCTTGACGCGCTCATAGTACTCCTCAAACTTCTGGTACACTTCCGAACGATGCTCTAGTAGATACACGGTGACAAACCGACTCGCATCGTCAACGAACACGGCAAAGTACCGTTTACCACCGTAGGAGTGCTCTGCATACGGACCCCAAGCGTCCACATGGACCTTTTCACCAACCAACCACTCGCGAGTCTGAGCACGAGACTTCTTCATGCTCTTCCTCGTAAGTTTCCCCTTCACACAGGTCTCACAATTGAAACCCACAGGGATGCGCAAGTTCACATGTGGCAACGACCACTGATCGTGGCTGAACAGCGCTTCTTGCCAGGGTGCCCCAATCTCGAATGTCACAGCTCCAAACTACTCACTCGAGCTGGTAGCGCCACCATGGCTACCTCTCGGGGTCTCTCCAACTTCAAGCGATAGAGATTGGTATCGTCAACTTGAGCGGTAGCCACACCAGACTGTAAGATAACATCAGCGCGATCTGCCGCATCGAAGTGCACCTTCACACGATCACGTTCAGGCAGAGATTGGTTCAGTTGCCGTCGCACAGAGTAGAGACTGCACTGCAGCTCTGGAGCATAACGAACTCCTCGCAGCGTCAGTGAGCACCTCCCACCAGTAGTCTCCATCTCCTTAATCACAGTACCAATGCCGTCAACACCCAGCGAATTCTTTCCTCCAACTCGAATCCGGGCGCTAAGAGGCGTGAACTCCACGAAATCAGTGAGCTGGTTCGAGATATGACTCGATGCACCAGAGTCGCACTCTAAATCAGAATGAAGGCGAGGGATAGGTGGCGATTTATTCGCCCTCGGTACGATCTTAAGTGTACCATCAGTTCCGAAACACTTGTCTACCTTGTGTAATCTATACATAACTTTGTAAATAATTGGAATATTTTATGGGAATAACCTCAAAAGAACTGCGAGGAAAAAATAACCGTTCACGTTGATCCAATCAACGGCGCGCTTCAGCAAGTTTTTCGCTAAAACTATGCATTGGGTATTTTTGGTTGCATATTTTGTTGAGTTTATGCTGTTTTGTACCGATTCTGGCTACCCGACTGCTCACAATCTAGAGATCAATAGTGAAAGCAAAAAATGAACATTCTTGACTAACACAAAAGGAAGTGGACAAGTGTTTCATAACGGAGTGGTTGCAATGTATCGAAAACCACGATTTGCTTCGAGCTGTCTGTTTAATTACCTTTTATCCTGGAGGCTAAATCGGAAGCTGATAATGCATCCCGCAAGTGCACACAAACAACCCCAAACATCCCGAAAATTGAACGTTTTTGGTGGATTTGGGCACATATTTCGGGCGGAATACGGTGCTTGGGCAAAGCCCGAGCTAATTTTGCCCGAGACATGCGACATACTAGCAACGTAAGTGCAACATTAAGGCAACATAAATAAATGTACTATCCAACTTAAACTTTGTGCTACTCTCCAACCATTGAGAGTGCTGTTCGTTTAACGAGTCATTGCGAGCACGAGTTCCGTGCGACTCAGCGCAGTCTTGCGCCCAGTTGGGATGGAATACAAGAACCACACCTACAATATAATGAGCCGCTACAACGGCACGGTCTACTACATCTGTAGCCGTGTCCGCTCGACCGGCTGTCCGGTTCGTCTGACTGTCAAGTCAACCGGCGTTGTCCTGGAGGTTAACAGCCACACCTGTGACCCCCCACGTGAAACCGTTATCGACGCTTCGGCCGAGATGAAGGAGATCATCGAGACACTGGCCGCAAACGACATGGCTATGGCTCCGCCGACGCGCGTTTGGTCCACCGCAATGGCGACTCTTCACCGAAGTACGGCAAGACGGCGTCCCTTCGCGTGCTGGCGAAACCGTCTGCCGTTTCGTTTGTCAAGAACGTTAGACGGGAGTTAACAGGCGGTGACGTGCTCCGTTCAATCGAAGTGGAACCGACACCACTCGTCAGCGATGATGAGCCCGCCCCTTCCTGCAATTCAACTACCTCTACGCCGAAGCACAAGCGCATGGTGGGTTTCGCCCATCCCGACCACCTACGGCTGCTCAAGTACCGTAAACCACGGCTTGAATGCAACACACGGATTGAATGCCACACCGTAAAAACTGTCAGGAATCGACTACAGACAGTGCGCAGATTAGATACACTCGCATGACACACCATCTTTATATTGATATTTGTATGGAAAAGGCTGTTCTTTTTTTTCAAATCCCCAAATTATGCCCAAAGTGGTCATGTTTAGTTTTTACGCGGTAAAAACTCAACAATTTATATAGGACGAGAACTTTTTACGGGTGTTGCATTCAATCCGTGGTTTACGGTACCCAAATAACCCACTCTTCGTTGACTGCACATTCAAGGCGTGCTCCAAGCCCTTTTCCCGCGTTGCAATAATAATGGGATTCGACCCGGCGTTCGACTTGTACCTCCCGATTTTCTACGTCCTCCTCCAAGGCAAAGAACAGCAGACGTACTGGCACATGTTGGACATGGTGATCATGCAGTGTGACATGCAAGTGGACCCTCAGCCCGTCACCTATGACTTTGAGCTGGGCCTGATCAACGCTGTACGTCAGCAGTTCCCTGGGGTGCCTCTTGTGGGATGCCTGTTCCACTGGAAGCAAGCCTTGCGTCGCAAGATGCTTGACTTGCGCATCCCGGTCGACACGGTTCCTAACGTCACGTCAAGTGGCGTGATCGACATGTCAACCCCTCCGTCACGAGGCCCGGATTCCTATGCACGGACTATTTTTTCACATGCTTGATATCAAGCATGTTAAGGAAAGCCTTTACTTGGAATTTGTATAGATGAAAAAAGTACAGGAACCATATCTCAACCGTATCTCGGAACAAAGTCGATTCGCCTGCCCAGTTTATGGGACTACATGCTGCTTATCAAGCGTTGTTAAGGAAACCCATAGAGCCCATGCCTGATGTAGCGGATATCGATATGTCCCTTTTACTGGGAGGGGATTTTCTTTGCTGCTAGACGCGTGCAAAACGACTACGAATGCGAAATTGTGTCTTGAACTAGAAAGCGAAATGCATGACACGCAAGCACCTGCTTACGTAGCTACGCCGCGTCTGCTCTCCTCGTACGTAGTGCCGTGTACAATATTCCCAGCACCCTCATGACATGGCTTCGGCAGTCGCCGTGGACACTTTCCTCTCCTCGGCTACGGACATGGTCAACTCTTGCTTGCCTGCGCCTTACACAGCGGCGGCGACCACATTATCCCCAGCAAAGACAGCGTGTCAGCGCGAAAGGGGAGGGAACATCGGCTTTTTCTTCGTCGTCATTGACTGCGTTTTCGTCTTCAAACGCACGTCCACGCCTACCACCTAAGTGCTCACCTGCATTAGATCAAGCATTAGTCCAACTAATTACATGTCAAACATGCATCACTTACAACTTAGAGCAATATCGGCACTTACAGTAAATCCATATAATGTTTCCTGCAAACGTTCTTGCAAATGCCGCAGAACTGACACTGCTATTGGCGTTGCGGCGCGTATACAGTTTGCCTCAACCTACTTCGCATCCACCTCTTGTTTGAACATGGGGCGACTGCATCTGGTGCAAGGCCCTACAAACCCAAAAGTATAAATGCAACGACATCGAGATATTATCAAGGCTGTGTCATGCATAACGTAGAACTATGAGATCACGAAACAACTTTATTGACCATGTACTGGCTTCAAGCGCTCCATAAGTGTCGCTATATTTCCCCATTGCTTCAACACCTTGGCCGCTCCTGCTCCCGCATACGATTGCCTGTCCACGTAGCGTCAGAGTCGTCATGGCTGGGTTAAATACACTAGCCTCGTCGGTAATTTTGCCACGGGCCGCTTTCCGGGCGAGATGGCAGTTTCATCTGGAGCGCCTTGCGTATCCAGACACCTGGCAAAACATGACGAATATATAGCATGCAGTTAGAATGTCAGTCCTCGCTATGATAGATATGCATGATGTGACTACATACCTAGGACGGACTGCGTCGGCGCTTGCTGCTGGCAATGGCTCATATGCTGAGAGAGTGTGTGCCCTTGCTTGTGGTTGCTGTGTAGGCGGTAGTGACGGTGGGGGTGGACGTACACGTTGCCGGCAGGTGTTGCGCTAAGTACACAGGCACAGACAGAGTAAGAACAAACAGTACTACGCCTGACGCGCCAACCGGCGTACCTGCTTGGGCCTTCTGCGTCTTCTTCTCATCCGCTTCGTGAGTCCTCCCAGCAGCGCTTTCCGGTCCATGCGATCATCGTCATTCGTGGTCGCCTGAGGGCATACAAGTACTCGCATCATAAATATAATGTCAGTATTCACAGTTCGTTAGGACTGTGTCTAGTACACGTGCTTTCGAATTGTACCCCAGGGGTACAAATGTCCCCCTAGTCCTAATTTTATTTCTCCCCCATACTAAACCCTGTATTATACACGCTAAAAAATTGTACCCCTGGGGTACAATTGTCCCCCGTGTCCATTTATTATTTCATTTTAGCGTTACTTCGCTTACTTCACTTACTTTTTATCGCTACTTCGCTTACTTCAAAATACCGGTTTTTATTGTTACTTAACTTGCTGTTACTTCAACTGTGTACATTACACAACTGCTTACTACCAGCACGCGCGCGCTGGCCGATACCGCCGAATACCGGCCGAATAATATAGGGAAATGTATGCCGGGCCAACAGCGTGCTAAACAAACAGCAGAGCGTGCTAACAGCACGCTACATGCAGGAATTGCAGGACCAGGTAGCGCTCCGAAAGAACAGACTTGACGACGAGAAAATGCAATGCAAACCACATTTTACGATACTATATTGCACGTATGCCACGCAAATGCTAGCTAGCTGTACGCGCTCGAGTCCTGAGCCATGAAGCTTTTGGGGGGCGCCTTTGGCTGGGCCGCGCTAGCTAACTCGACCTTGCACTGGCAGGTTGTAGCATAGAAATCTGCAGTCTACAATATACAAATTGCCTATCATTTAGTCAGTAGCGATGAAGTGGCGGGATGAGCTGTCTTGGACTGCCTCCAGCAGGAGCCGATTTAGTATAGTGAACTCCAGTCTATTTAGCAACCAGCGAACCCAAGCAAGGATGAGCTGTCTTGTTTCGGCTCGAACAAGACACTTCACCCAACCATGGTGAAACTAAGTCTATTTACCACGCGAATTACCAAATCAGCGCCGAAGGGCCGGGTGCTGTCTTGTTTTGCCTCGGACAGGACAGCCCCCCTTCCCGACTTCAACCCACTACCCGTCATTCGTGAATTTGCCCCGTCAGACCCCAGACACCCGTGCGTGAAGCGGGAAGCTCGTATGGATCGTGACGTGCATGAGCTCAATGGTGAAACTAACAGTTGCTGTAGTTGGGGCGCTACAGGTATGGATCTACTGGCGGCGAGGGTCGGAGCAGCAGCCCAGGTTCGTGGCGACGGTGGCGTGTGCGGCTGAGCTGTGGGTGCTAACCGTGTTGCTTTCTTTCGTGTATGCAGGCAGCTTTCCTGGAGCTTGGGGGTGAAACTAACAGTTGCTGTAGTTGGGGCGCTACAGGTATGGATCTACTGGCGGCGAGGGTCGGAGCAGCAGCCCAGGTTCGTGGCGACGGTGGCGTGTGCGGCTGAGCTGTGGGTGCTAACCGTGTTGCTTTCTTTCGTGTATGCAGGCAGCTTTCCTGGAGCTTGGGTGCTAGCAATGGTGGCCGCGTGTTGAGCGGCATCGGGAGGACGAGGAACGGGAGCGGATGGGGGCTGGTGCCGGCGGTGCTGCCGGTCGAGAGGCTGTGAATGGGCATGGTACATCTTGCGGGGTTCCACTGGAGCTTGTGGCGGCAGCGACGGTGGCGTGTGCGGCTGAGCTGTGGGTGCTAACCGTGTTGCTTTCTTTCGTGTATGCAGGCAGCTTTCCTGGAGCTTGGGTGCTAGCAATGGTGGCCGCGTGTTGAGCGGCATCGGGAGGACGAGGAACGGGAGCGGATGGGGGCTGGTGCCGGCGGTACTGCCGGTCGAGAGGCTGTGAATGGGCATGGTACGTCTTGCGGGTTTCTGCTCGGCGTGTGCTGTTGAGCTACGGGTGGTAGCAGTGTTGCTCAGGCTGCTTTCCTGGTGTCGTGCCAGGGCCATCGATGGAGGCGCCGAGTGAAGCAGTTCTGGACGGAGGGTGACGGGTCGAGGGGAGCGGAAGGGAGCTGGTGTCGGAGGTGCTGTGGATCGAGGGGAACGGAAGGGAGTTGGTGCCGGTGTTGCTGTTGGTCTTTAGGGTGAGCAACCTTGACCTGCACAATGTTTTTTCGTGTTGCAGGTGCGGCAAGTATTACTGCCAAATGCATAAGTGGAAACAAACTAGCCAACGGGGCAGAATAAATTGTAATGTAAGATGGGTATATGTGGTATCGGTTGCCTTCTGCGTTCAAAGGATGATTCGACCTCAGCATACTGAAGTCTAGTCTAATCAATCTAGCAATCGTTGCATGATTAGACCCAGCATAGTGAAAGCCATTAAAAAAATCAATCTTTGGTTGAAGGTACAGGGATTGGAGTTACATAGAACAAAGAAAGCGTCAGTGTCTGTGGTGGAGGTTAGCGTAGGACCAAGCACCTGTGTTAAGGAGATATAGGTGGACGTGCAGAGTAAAAATGCATAACTAAGCGATCTATAACATTGCATACGTTGATGTAGTATATTTGCGGTGTTCAGCGCAACAACAAGAACAACATAGCATCCAGAAAAGACCTCATATTCCATTTCGAGCATCGTGCTGGTCTTCCTGTAACCAGCCAAGCTTGCCTCGCCTTCACCAGATAGTCCAAGACATAAACTAGATATTGGGGTCCACGTCGAACGTCACCACACCACGAGAGCCGATGTCAGCACCAGTAGCAAAGGCCTCGTAGCAACGGCCAAGATCCTCAGGGTCAAGTGGGGCCGATGAGCGCTGATTGAGTTGGAGAGCGTGTACTTCGTCACGGCACGAGAACAGTACCGCGTAGATAGCGCCTTCTTTCTCCGGGTCTGCGTTGTATTGTTCCACTGCATCAACGACTGGTTGTCATTCAGCCTGGGCAATGTTCCTCTCATCCACAACCACCACGTCTGCGAATTGTAGCGACGACGCGAAGTCGTCAAGTAGAAGCTGCTCGTCATCCATGGCGCGCATTTCTCTCCAATCTTGAAAAAACGAGCTGCTGCAGACGCGAATGTAACGCGGCCTTCCCTGGCTGTTGACGTGCCCGTCCAAAGCAACTTGAAGGTCAAGCACCAGTAGGTCGCAAAACGTAATTTTGCCACTGCCAGGGAGACCTCGCAGAAGCACCACAACCTTGTCGTAGTACCACGTTGGATCGCAGGTGGCTGCAGGGATGCGTTGCAGTGGTTCCCCACCGTTGCTCTTATCTCGAGTAAAATCGCGACTGACCGAGACTGATGGTTTGTGTGCATCTGTCAATCAATGTCTTTCAATCATTTTCGAGAGGGATCTTTCACCTGTCGCAGGTCCTTCAAAAATTACCAACTGTGGCAAACCGAAACCAGAAGATCGAGCAGCAAAGAAGACTACCCGGACGGCGACAATGAAGGAGAGGCACCCGGCCGCTGAGTCCTGCGCGGTGACAAGTAAGAAGCGGAAGGCAAGCACCCAGACCAAAACAAAAGATAGGGCGCGCGGCCGCAAGAGAAGCAAAAAGACGGAGGAACAGGAGGAGCCGGTCTTTGGCCCGAAGACGGACAGCCAAGAGCTGCCGAGAGAGCTCGTCCCCATAGCGGTCGCAGCATTCCAGAACAAGTGGATCGCCGCAAGCATTGCGAAGGGGAAGAAAGAGCGCCGCACGCTCAGTGAGCCGTTCAAGCTGTCTAATTCTCAAGCTCGCACTTTGACACTAAGATATCAAGCAGCTCGGAACGATAACAGACGAGTTGACTACAGCAAGATTGCTGGGAAACTCAATTTCGAAACCTTCGCTGGGTATGCGACGGAGCTTGCTAAGCATGAGCCGTGGTTGTTACAAGAAATACATCTCGCCTACGGCGAGCAGCTGCAGTTACAACAAGGAGAAACGAGTCCGAGCCGGTTGGAAGCAGCGCGTGAGCAGAATGAAGCGGAGCTGGGCACCAGGGCAGATGAACACCATGAAGTGAAGGAAGCCGCGAAAACGCTGGCGGCTGCCAAGTATCTCGTGCCAGAAAACGCTAGTCGAGAGGAAAGCATTATGCTAACGCCGGAGCATTCAGGCGTTGGTATTCGTGGCAATGTCGAGCTAGTCCAGAGAAACGCCAAGCTACAACAAGAACTTGCCCGCCTCCAGAGCAAGGTTGATTCAATGCATGCGAAGCCGCAAACAATGGGTCGTTGGTATTCGTGGCAATGTCGAGCTAGTCCAGAGAAACGCCAAGCTACAACAAGAACTTGCCCGCCTCCAGAGCAAGGTTGATTCAATGCATGCGAAGCCGCAAACAATGGGTCGGGACCTAGCGGATGAACGAGCGATTTCCAGTGATGCACTGCACAAGTTGGCGACTGTTGAGGCCAAACTGGGCACCATGGTGAAGCAGGATATCGCGAAGGCAAAAATTGTGGATGACATGCTAGAAGCCCACCATGCACAGGCGGTAGCTACGAATCAAAAACTCAAGGATAGAAAGGCTAACCTAGACAACGAAGCGGTGGTGCAAGCAGAAAATGCAAATACCCTCAACACGCAAGCTGAAAAGCTGTCAGCTAAGGAACGTCAGTTGGTGGAGCTGAAGAGGGAGCTGGAGTTCAAGACTGAAGATTTGCAAGGGCGAGAGAAGTTGAAATCGCGGATGGACGAAATGGAAGCCCGTGAGAAGAAGCTGTCGTTGCAGGAGAAAGAGACAGATCGGCAAGTGCGCTCAATGAAGCGTGTTCAAAGCCATTTAGTGGAACGTCAGAGCGAATGCACGAGATAAGTGAAAGTCTGGATCTGGAAGCCGAGCAGAAGAAGAAATACGAAATGAGTCAAGAGCTGTTTAAACAGAAGCTGGAACTGCAGCGCCAACTGCTACGCCAAACCCGAGCGCTAGAAGCACAGCTCAAAGCAAATAGGTACTCTTCCACCATGGCCAAACTGCAGGCTCAATTCAAGCAGTCTGAACAGGAAAAGCAAACGGTAATACATGAACTTCAAAGGATGGAGATAAAGTTGGAAGACACGGAAGAGAAGTTGAGAGAGTCGCGTCGGGAATTCAGCTCCTTGAAGGGCGTCAACGCTCTCTTACAGCTAAAGGTAGCTACGTTCGTCAGCTGCAGTGTCACAGAAGGCAGAATCCGATGTTTTACCGAACGGAATGCCATAATTCGGGATGGTAAGGCAACCTTCACTGTGTGGCTGTTGTTACTCTGATTTAACGGTTTTGTTGTTGATAGGAAGCCTGAAAAAAATGAGGGAGAAGCGGGAATTCATCCTGTCTACAATGAAAAAGTATATGGCCCGAACACCGTCGCGGAAGCCACGCTGAGGGGGCTGTTGACACGTTTTTGGGACGAACGAAACATTCTATTTCATGACAGAACCGGCAGAAGGATCGATAGCATGGATCACAGAGGATATCTGGATACGCTACGTCGTATTGGATGTATGTTGTTGGAGTTGGAAGCTGGTGTAGAGCTTTAAGTTCTCTGTTAATATTCAATGTACATCGTGGTTGCTATATCGATTGGTAAAGACACGGTGTTTCAGTATGGAGAAAATGCTATTGATTCGTGAAAGTGCCATTCGTGCACTGATACATTTTGTTGGGGCGTTCTTAACGACCTTGCTCTGTGTCTAGACATTGCTTCCATACTTCACCAGATAATAGTGACTGCATGTGTATTGCCTGTTGATAAGTGTTTGTCGAGCTTGACCTAAGATGGATAACCACGAGTAAACGCATCCAGGGCAGTATGTATTGCTTCTCAACCCCTTAATTATTTTCTTAGTGCTCCCAGCACGACTGTGAGCACGACTGTGGCCTACCATAGCGGCCTTTCCGAGGGGCGCTCGTTGAAAAACTCATCCAGGTCAATGCGGTGGCCGTTGCGCCGGTCCAGATAGTTCATGCGCCAAATAGCACCCGACTCCTGCAAGACGCGCCCCGGAATATTGCGACCATTGCGCGCAGCCCGGTCGCCCAGCAACCCCACGTGAGTAGGGCCCAAAGGGCAATCGAAGGATACAACTATGCGCTGGACTTCGTTTGTAGGAAGGTTCCAGTACCGGTTGAAGTCCTCCCGGCGAATGTTGGTATTGTCCACAATCACAATATCCACTCCAAACGCTAGCCGCAGG
>JAIKVE010001659.1:0-10837 GCA_024679115.1 Phytophthora pistaciae
TGCGGGCCACGGACGTGCCGCCGACGGGCCGCGGGTTGGGCGGGGGCGGCGCCATCGCTGAGCTTGAGGGGGGTCTCTAACGTTGAGGCCCTTGGGGGGTCCTGTTGCCTTCAGACCTTCGCGTCCAGGTTGCAACTCGTGGAAATCTTGACTGGCCGTGTGGCAAATGAGCAGTCCGCTTCTCTGGGGAATGTATATTGGTATATTTGTTTTATAAACCTGATAAATATATAAATGACAGCATAGTGTCTTCCTGTTAAAAGTGTCATGAGAAATAATGATTTCAGGTTTTGATATCGTAAGTGTGAAAGAAAATGAGAAATTATTGTAAACGTCCAGTACGGAACAGGCGCCTACTGTTGCGTTTATTCCGAATGAGCAGGTGCAGAGATGGGACAGTATGACTTCAACCCCCTCTGTAAAATGATAAAATAATCAAGAAACTTCTAACAAGTACACTCCGACGAAGACATTGTGCTAAACTTAGTGAAGCGCAAGCACCTATCGGGGTAGCGCTGGTGTCACTCAGCGCGAGTGCTTGCCCTCTCGTCAAAAATACACAAATACTTTCTGCAACAACCCTTCGATAGACAGAAGACTGCCATCCTCGATTCAGACTGATCTGCCGATTCGTAGAGGTTCCGGCGCGTTTCTGCCTCGTCAACGTGCGCGACAATTGGCCTTCTTTTGACTTCGCTAAGTGCGTGTTTATCGGGCCCGCACGAGGCTCCGGCTGACGTTCAATGGCGTCCCACACATGACCAACACCAAAGGCTCGCTCCTTACGATCGGAAACAAGCTGGGTCCGAGCCTGCACCGACGCAAATTGCGTCCCGGGTTTCGAGACGCTTTTGCGCGTCATTTTGACGCAAAAGGGCTCAATTTGGTTCTACGAAAACGGGCGACCAATCAAATGCAGGCTCAAATGGGTACGAGCTCTTTTCCAACCAAGCGGGTACCTAAATGATCTCGTTTCACCCCTGGAACGCGTAGCGCAATTGAGGTACGCCATGACAACGATGCTACTACCGCAACACCCGTCACAGGCGGTGCCTGGATGAGCAGCAGCGTCCACGAGTGGCCGCCCCGAAAAAGGGTCCTGTTGCAGGACGGTGCTGCCCTTCCCCCATCCAGTGCAACACGTATTTTTGTCGCCGAGCCAAGCGCAAGCCTTTGGCACCTGGAAGGACGTGCAGCTTGCCACCACCAGGCAATTTGGTCGCTTGCTCGCATAGATCAAGAGGGCGCGTTCGCCTCGGCATACGAGTTCACATCGCAAAACGCCAGGCACGTCCCGCTTGGCATTTTCGGTCCACCGTCTCACAAGCAGGGTTGGTCATCATGGCTACATCCGACCGAGACACCCAGTTGTCCCACAACGTCAACAAGCGTCGCACTGGGTCAACACAAGTTGAAGCCCCGCTTGACTGCAACATGCAGGGGCACCAGCAGCCAATGGGCGAGTTCATGGCGCTGCACGCCGAGGCCAATGGCATTGCAGTCAACAATAGTCGAATGCCCAATGCAGCGACTCCATCGACGAACGAGGCCGAGCAGCAGGAGGAGGAGACCAAGACCGAGGAGAACGAGGACAACAACGCGCCCCACAAGAAGCCCAAGAAGCGCGTGCGGTACTTGCACGACACCGAGCGCCACAGCATCATCAAGCGCATTGAGAACGGCGAGAAGCAGGCCGCTCTGGCGCGCGAGTTCGGCGTCACGCGCGCGGCCATCTGCCACATCAAGAAGAACCGCGAGGAGATCATCACGCGCTTCGACCTGCTGATCAAGCAGGCGCAGGAGATCGACCGCGCCGAGAACTTCTCTAACCCACCCGGTGAACAATTGATGGTGCGAGAGATCCGCTCCAGCTCCGCGCTGGTGCTCATGACGAAGTTGCGCGACAGAAGGACGACTCCAGTGGACTTTCGTCGCGCCGCTGGCAGGCTGATCATGTAAGGGCGCAAGTCAAGTTGGTCATATTACTATGATTTCTGGTTATTCAACTAACCGTTTGTTGCCATGCGTGCATACAGGTTGCTATTGAAGGAGGCGCTCGCCACCATCAGCGCGCGCTCGATTGAAATGACCACCACGACGGGGTACTCGACGTATGGTTTGCAGCGCACCGACGAGTTCTGCGGCGTGGCTGTCGGTGCGGAAGGGTTCCCGTTCCTGGTACTATTCCGCCAGATGGAGTCAGACGCACCGCAAGGCTCCATCCATGTCGGTCTGGAAACGCATCAGCAGGGGCAGAGCGACTGGCGCTTGGAGCACATGGACTTACCCAGCGACATTACGCGGTACAGGATACTGCTCTTCAGTTCGACGGTGAACACAGGGGGCGGTGAGTGCAAGGCCATTGAGGCGCTGTGCAGCTTGGGCGTTGAGGAGAACCGCATCACTCTCGTGATCATCCTGTGCTCCACGGACAGCCTCGTGGCCATCTGCGACCGCTTCCCAGGTACGTAATTCGGTGCAACAAAGGGAGGAAGGGGTCACTGATCTTAAGTGCTTCGGTCATGTCATGCAGGCGTGCGGATCATCACGAGTGCTATCGACAGCAAGCTCGATCCAGAGACACAGGCGATTATCCCGGGCATGGGCGACTTCGTGGCGAGGTATAACGGAGACTAAGCAGCAGCAGGAATGATCTACGAGTGCGCGGGTTTGTCTACCCACACAATGTCCACGTTAGTTGGACCCAGGTGCCATTAATATTATTGCCTCCAAGTGTAAAATGATGGCAAAGCTTCAGATTAGCAAATTTGCAAAAGATACCAAGTTGAAGTGAGGTCAAAAAATTACGCTGGAAGTGTATATGGTGGCGCGTGCTAATAGAGACCGCCACACTACGTACTGTCGTGTTGGGCGTGACGCGCAAGATACGCATCGGAGGTGCGTTGTTTGTAGTGCAGTTGTTGCAATGGGCAGTTAGTTCATACGATGGACTAACCTGGCTGCCGGAATTCCTGCACAGACCGTCTTGGATACAATGAGAAGTACTATTTCACGCCGTCGGACGACTCGTTCAAAGTGCGGAACACGGTGAGTAGATCGAAAGCATCAGCAGGAAAATGTTTCTTGTCGTGTGGGGCGCGCCGCCCAAAATGTTCAAGTCGGCTGAAAACCTGTTAAGTATGATGCCTGGCACAATGTGGCATGTCGTGCCAAAAAGATACCAAGTTGAAGTCGTCCGCGACTGTTGACACGCCAGACATGATGGAGGAGGGCATGGTGCTGCTGCAGGCCGTGGCAGGAGTGGCGCGCGCCGTGCGGTCGCTTTACGGCCCCAACAAGCTTCGGAAGCAAGTCACTGGTAAGGAGAGGATCAATCTGATAAATAACAAGCCACTAAGTGTTGTTTTCCATGCAGACGAGCTGGAACACACACTCTTTTCGGCGGACGCGTACACGGTGGCGAGCGCCCTGCAGAGCCAAAACGCGGCCACTGCTATCTTGCAGCAAGCTTTGGACGAGCAGCAAAGAACATTCAGCACGGTACGAGGCTCTGTCGCTTTTGAAACTGATGAGCTTTGGCTCGACTCTCATTTATGGTTTTGGCGGGGGTGCAGGGCTGTACGACGATGTTGAGCCTGTGTGGTGTATTAGCGGAAGCTGTGATGAAGATGCGGCGCCAAGGACTGCCGGAGTAAGAGGATCTGTGTTTCATCCGCTTGAAGCCACGGTCTCTGAATTATTTCTTGCGGCTTGTATAGTGATATCATTCAGCAGGCTTTGTCTTCAGTCGAGAAGACTTGTCTTAGCGTCAGTGGCTTTGAAGATGATGTCTTTCTGTATGGAGTGGAGCGATCATTAAAGTAGTTTGACCTGTGTTGGTTGCTGTAGACGGCCAAGCTCATGCGGATATCGACCGATGAAGCAATCCCATCTTTTCAAGGGAAGACGTGGTCTCACCAGCTTGCAGCTTTGGCTCAACTTGTGTCTACAAAGTGAGTTTCTTGTATTATACGTGCAATGGAACTCGTTATGTATCAATGCTGACGATGACAAATTCAATCTTTTGATTCCCATGGAAAAGCGGCGAGGGGTTAATCGCGTCATCTCTGGCGGTGCAAACGGTGTCCATGCTAGACCCCATTGAATTTTGCGGTGATGAAGATGTCGCGCTTGAGGATCTCGTCACAACGCACGTTCTGCTTGGAGGTGTCACGTCAGCTACTAGCTCTCAAGTTTTCGAAGGCGTGTTGCTCCCAATTGCAAACTCTTCACTTCGTCGGAGCTTACAGACTCGAAGTTCTGCGTCTACGATTGTGATCGAAGGTGGTGTAGTGGCCCTTGCTGGAGATCTCGAATTGAGTGACGTTGTTGCAAGTTCTTCGGTTCAAGTCATTTTCGTCCACGGCGAGATCAGCTCGCAGGCGCTAGATGCATCTGCCTCAACTCCAGGTGCTCCTCTGTGCGTTCCAGTGGCATCGTACAAGTCGCTGCGGCTACTCGCTGAGATGAGTGGAGCTGAAGTAATTGACTCATGGGATGAACTGCTACCCAATGCGGTCGGCTGCGAGTGTCTTGAGGTCAATGTGATTGATCTAACCGTGGCTCGAACTCAAGAAGAAGACGATGACGACGACGAGATGGCGTCGTTCTTCCTGCAGATTTTACAACCCAACCTTAGACACCAGCTACACGCTTCTATCATTGTCCAAGGTCCCATCCGATCTCTAGCAACGGAGCTACGAAATGACACGCTCAAAGTGATCCGTCGACTGCGGAACGTGTTGCAGTCGGGGTATGTACTACCTGGGAACGGGGGATTCTGGTGTGCGTGTGCTGCAGCCGTCAAGGAGGAAGCCAAAGCTCTGGCGACATCAAATCAAGAGCTAATGAGCTTTGCAACTGCGCGCTTGGCGGATCCGTTGACTGAACTTGGTGTCATTCTGCTGGAGAATTCGGGAGGTTGCAACCCAAACACCGTCGAAAGTGAGTCCTTCTTCTCGCGACTGGCAAAAGTTCAAACGATTCAACAACGCTTTGCACGTGGCGTGCAGGACGTCGGTGCCGACAAGTTCTTTTCGCGCTACTACGACTTCCGAAGCGCGGAGTACGCCGTACTTCCACCCAGAACAACGGAGCCAGAGAGCGAAGACGGCCGCGTCTTCCACGTTGACGAGTACAAGTCCATGGGCTCCGCAATCCGAGGAGCCTTTCGAGTGCTTCGACTTCTGCTGAACATCGATCGGCACCATATCAACTAAGGTCAAGTCAGAAGCCAGCTATTTCAGACAGTTCTCGAAGCGGAGGAGCGTAATAAGGCTTGGATGGAGGCACTATTTTCAGGCAGGGGGTCCAGTAATGGTTAACCTTTAGTCCTCGCAACACGCCGCTCTCAGTTTTTCATTTCTAGTGCCCACGTGACGATGGCTTCTACACCAGCGGCATCGACAGGTGCAGCCTCCCCGAAGAAGGCGGGTATGCCTCGACGTCAGGCTACGGCTGTACCTCTGGATTATTCCTTCATGGGGCTCACAACACTTTCAGGTTGGTAGTATACAGTGTATACGGAATGCAATGGATCCTAACGAGTTGCTCAATTGTTCTTTCATGGACTGGAACTGTAGAGATGCAGCAGCACGACCCCGTGAGCGGCACGAAGAAGGCTCAGCCCGCTGGCAGCGTAGTTACGGGTCAACCTGGCAATGACGAGCTCAGCTCGCCCACCAGCGTGGATGCCTCCGCTTCAGTCTTGCCAACTGGCTCCGTCCGGACGACCAAGAAGCGCCAGGTGCCAGTGTCGCTACGTGTAAACAACAACAAGATCTCCAACCTGGACGACATGCACGAGGCGCTGCGTGCTGTTTTCGACTACCCGGGGATGTTGCAGTGGCTGGATCTGTCGGGTAATGAGCTCAAAAGTATTCCGCCCGACGTCTTCTCCGCGTACCCGGAGCTGTTCACGCTGCATCTGCACGGGAACTTGCTGAGTAAATACTCGGACGTGGACGCGCTGGCCAAGTGGCTGCCGCGCTTGCACTCCATCACGCTGCACGGGAACCCGCTGGAGGAGAAGAAGCACTACCGCAACTACGTGATCGCGGCCTTCCCGAACCTCAAGCAGCTCAACTTCAGCTCCGTCACGCCTGGAGACCGCACCAAGGCGGAAACCTGGGCAAGTATCTACAAGAACGCTCGAGGTGGAGGTAGAGGCCGTCAAGACGACGATCTGTGAGGGCTTTCAAGCAACGTTTAGACATAAAATCAATTCATCTATAGATTCGTTCTTCTGGCGTTGGACGAGTTGTGCTGCGTCTGTCCAAGTGACACTTTAACCACTTCAACTACCTGCTTCCTTCAACTAGCCGGTCCGCGCGAGCCAGTCCGAAAGATCGCGAGGAGGAGTTCACGTCCAAGTTGGCTCCTTCCCCGTGCGACGCCCCCAAACTGCATGGCGTGCAAGCTGGTAGCCATTTGCCCATCTACAGGTGAGGGGCTACTATCGCATAGTCTCACACAGCCGTGCTGTGTTTCCCGCAGGCTCTGGGTGTAATGGTTGCCTCGCTCATTGGCTGCGAGTTGAGAGATTTAAATCACTGGCAGCAGACGCGGCATTGAGAACAAGACAACACATTGGAGGGTGTTCGAACGCCATGCTCAGCTGCATTGCACAGCGTGAAATAGTCCCTTCTTGAGATCATTGAGAAGACAGACTAAAGACAGACAAACGCAATGCTGTGCACGATGCTCGCAATGATTTCCATATGGGTTCACTTCAACTTCAACAATGCCACTACCGTATTGCATTAAATATTTTTAACATACATTATGAAAGGCTATTGCAACACCCCTCATTTCGAATGCCCCCAGTCGGAATATTGAGTTGCCAAAAGAGAGCTCCATTTTCCGCACTTGCGCCACGATTCCCTCGCTCGCCTCCTGCGTCGCGCTCACAGCCGCGTCCCTGTACATCTCGTTCCTGCGCTCGTGGCTCACCAAAGTTCTGCTGGAGGTGGCGCCGCTCTTCGAGTTCTTTGTGCGCGCAACGGTGGACGCCTACGTGGATTAAAGCAAGCTATAGAGACGTAAGATAGAGAGGAAGAAGGATGGACGCGAGTCTGAAGGAGACCGAGTACGACGTGCTGCTGGTGGGCACTGGCATGGTAGAGGGGATTCTCGCAGGGTACGTGCAACAAACGGTTAAGCACTGCTTAACCGTCTCTAACCTTCGTGCAACACTGATTTTGTTGCGTTGATTGGCAAAAGCGCATTGGCACGTATCGGCAAGAAGGTGTTGCATCTGGACCAGGTTCGGCAACTTGTTTGCAACAAAAGTTATTACGTGTGAAAGGTATATTATTCTAATTGTTGTTGTAGAATGACTACTACGGCAGCAACTACGCGTCGTTCCCTTTGGCACAATTCCTAAGGTGGACGAAGAACGAGAACATTGCTCCTCGCAACTTCGGGGACGAAGACGATCATGACCAAGTGGAAAAGAAGGTTAGAGACACTGCAACAATTGATGAAGAGAAGCAGCGGGTGTTGCCGATGAAGAGTTCGTTCGAGTGCCGCCTGCTGGAGGAAGGGTTTGCCGACGAAGCCACCAAGGAGGAACTCCTCCGGCAATCGTCGTCCTTCAGCATCGACGTGAACCCGCGACTCATGTTGTCGTCGGAGCAGCTGGTGGAGATTTTGATCACCTCGGGCGTGGGGAGGTACCTCGAGTTCGCGGCAATTGAGCGCACCTACGTGCACTTCCAGTCTGCTGTGTCTGGCGCTAAGAGTGAAGATGCTGACACGGTGTGGGAGGTGCCGTGCTCGAAGAAGGACGTCTTCCAGAGCAAGTTGCTGGGAATGGTGGAGAAGCGGCAGCTGATGAAGTTCCTGCAGTTTGTGGCTGACTATGGCGAGACCCACATTTTGCACGAGGACGTCAAAACTAAGAACGAACGCACACTTGCTCTTGGACGCGCACTGAAGCGGCCTCAGAACAAGGCGAGCCAGGCGGACGGAGACGCTGAGCTGGAGAAATATCTCGACCGTCCATTCCAGGAGCTGCTGGAGAAGCACTTCAAGCTCTCCTCCAAGTTGCAGCAGGTTGTCGTGTACTGCGTCGGTCTGGCCAGTTTCCCAGCCACGAAGAACCAGATCTCAGCTCGGGAAGGACTCGAAGCCGTGTACCGCTACGTCGCATCCATTGGACGATTCACAGGCACTGCCTTCCTGGCCCCGCTCTATGGCATCAGCGAGCTCGCGCAGAGCTTCTGTCGGCTTAGTGCTGTGTACGGCGGCATCTACGTGCTCCGGGCTCCAATTGACGGCTTCGTGTTGGACACTGAGACGAATGAGCTTCGCGGTGTTCGCTGCAGTGATGGCGACGTGTTGCGTACGAAGCACGTGGTGACCAACGGCAGCTACGTGGACAACCTCCGGCTCACCACCAACAGTGAAAAGCCAACACATACCCACGGCCAGATTCTGCGCGGCCTGTTTGTGCTCAAGTCGTCACTGCGGGAGGGCATGAGTCGCCTCATGCTCGTCATCCCGCCCGAAGACAGCGAGTTCCAAAACCCGTTCGCGATCCAGGTCATCCAGCTCGATGTCGGAGCCTACGCATGTCCCAAGGGCTACTTCCTCGTGCAGATTTCGATGGTATTGCCGACTGAGTGGTTCGACCAAGCGGAGAAGCAGCAGAACCTCGTGCAGGCCGTGATCCGTCGTCTCATCCTGAGCTCCGAGGCAGAATTGCAACAGAAGAAGGGCAAGGAGAGCACCACAAAGGCTGAGACTGCCGACGAAGATGCAGTAGAAGCTACTACCGATGAAGGGGGGGGCGCAACGAAGCCAAGCTGGAACGACCGGATCGCCTGGCGGGCCATCTTTACTATGGACCACCTGGCTTCCGGTGACGCCAACCTGCTCGACCCCAGCGCAAAGGCGACGGACTTGCCGGCCAACGCGTGGGTGTGCGAAACGTCCATGGCCGAATTCGATGCTGGTGTCGCGGATCCCGTTGAGAAACCGTCCACTACCAGTTGCAACGCCGCCAGCCCGCTGGAGATCCACCTCGAGAGTGCAAGCGCTAACGCCCGCGCCATCTTCGAGGCGCTGTGTCCCGGCGAGCCGTTTCTGCCCAAGAGTGCGAGCGCCGAGCAAGCCGAGCAGGAGGAGCAGGAGAGCGAGGAGGACGCCGTGCTCCGCGCCGCGCAGAAATTGGCACAGCAGACACAACTGACAAAGGAGCAGTCAACGGATGAAGGTGTTGCCGCCGTGGCGGAAGCTGAGACCAAGAGCGCAAAAGACGAGGACGCCACGAGTGTCGATGCTCCGAACACCGCCGTCTCCGCAACCATCAAGGAGGAGATTCAGTGATCTGGTTCGAACAAATGAGAACAATGGTCGGAAAGCCATCTAGCTGGCCATAAGCCGTTAGTTAGTTCGCTGGCATTGCGTTTATCTTAGTCTCTTGCCTTGCAAACGGCCTCAAGGGCGGAACTACTAGTACACTGCAGAGCTAGCTGAACACCCGTAGCGTGTTCTAGTATTGTGTGACCTCGTCTTATTCTCACTGCCAAGTTTTCTCCGCCCACAACGCCACGCCACGAAAGAAATCAGCGCCTGCTGCCAGTGATTTAAATCTCTCGACTCGCAGCCCCACGAGCGAGGTAACCATTACACCCAGAGCCTGCGGGAAGCACAGCACGCGTGAGACCAAGCGATGGTCGAGCTTCAAGTGGCTACGAAGCTTGCACACCAATACATGTATGGGTGTATCTAGCCACGCGGGTACGCCATGCAATTCGGGACGTCGCACGGGGGAGGAGCCAACTTGGACGTGAGCTCCAACCCCGCGATCTTTCGGACTGGCTCGCGCGGACCGGCTAGTTGAAGCAGTTAGTTGAAGTGGTTGAAGTATCACTGATAGAGACAGCCGGACAGGCGCAGCGCTGCTCGTCCAACGCCAGCGCCTGTGGTTTTCGTCTGCGTGTGAGGTTACAGTACTGCGTGCGTATGGATCTCTGTGTCCTCCGCTTCGTCGACGGACGGACGGGGGAGAACTGGCGAGTTGACTCGCAGGGCCAGCGGATCGGCCAGCGTTAAATAAGACGCTGCCGCCCAGAGTATCAGTTGCACAGATACACAGCGGAGACCTACGCTTTTCATCTCGGTGATCTCCGCCTGCTGTGGCCCTATGAATACCACGTGGTGGTGGCGCGCACTAGCAATCCGGCAGATTGCATTGCGAGCGCCCATCACATCGTCGTAAGAGAGGAGAGGAGCGAAAATTATACCAAGACGGACTTGCATTCTTCTGCTGATCGACCGACCGACTTTGCTGCTGCCAAACCTCTTCGGGTTGGCAAAAGTTGCCTCGGCAATGCAAGAATTTCCATCGGCAATCTGTGGCAATGGCCAAGTTGCTGGGTGTGCGCTGCCAATCACTCTTGCTCGTGGTGCCCGTAAGCTGGAGGCGAGACCGAGGTCGAGGCCAACTCATTGCGCCGATTTTGTGGTCCATCCATGGCCAGCGTCGTCGATCGCGAGGGCTCCAATTTCGAAAGAACGGCAGAGGCGTTAAACCCAGGTTATAGTCAAAAAATTATACCTGACCTTCATTGTCATAAAATAGTTCTCCACTTTTCCGGTCGCTAAAGCCAGGGGTCATTTTTGCCGTTTGATTTTCCCTTTCTGCGTCGATCGACCGTTTCACCTCCTCTCTCGAAGGTCAAAGCGTTGCGGCCGGCGGCGGAGACCGACAGTCTCCGACACACGCCGTCACCAGCGCCAGCCAGTGCGTGTTGCCCCTGCCTGTCGGTACACTCGAGCGCGCGAGAGCCACCTCCACTTTCGAGTTCACCTCGCCGCGCGCACGCCCGAC
>JAIKVE010001660.1:0-10836 GCA_024679115.1 Phytophthora pistaciae
GGGGCAAGAGCTGCACGCAGCTAGATAGAGAAGTCTTTCTCCTTCATGACGCGACGAATCGTTGCATGAGCCCAGCGGTTCCAACCACCAGCAGCGACCTCCTTGCCGTTGGGATTGTAGAGAATCCGAATCGACCAGCTCTTCCGGAACCGCCTACGAGCGTCGCTCTCGTTGTTGTACCGAAGCACGCGAACGTTGCCAGGACCCTTCTCGACAGCAACAACCCAGCGGTTGTCATCAGCATCACGCTGCTCGTATGCACTTGTAGACTCGAGCTTGTCTTTACGGAGGCCGTTGACAATCCCACCGACGCCGAGACCGATTGCCGCGGGGACTGCCACCGTAGCTGCAGCGATGCCCAGAGGTACAGAGCCAGTAGCACCGATAGCCTGCAAGACGGCGACGGTGCTTCCACTTGCTACGCCACCTCCGGCTCCAATAGCTGCGCTCGACATCAGTCCGCCAGCGGCTGAGTTGGCAGCAATACCGGAAGAAGTGAAGCCGATCCCTTGAATGACCGGAACTGTTGCCATCGTTGCTGCAGCCCCCACTGCGGCGCCTGCGCTAGCACCCGAGGTTGGAGAATCCTTCATCGTTTCGAGCTCGTAGTTGATAGAACAGATTGTATGCCTCTGGTAGTGTTTATCGATCCATCACGCTGGGAGTCAATAAGAAACGTCTAGATTTGAGTTTAGGATTTAGGGAATAGCTCATCTACTGTGCCTATTAATAGCGCTTCGTAACTTGCTGGTGTTCTCTCGAAAATACTGGACCATCGTACTTTTGAAGTACGTAGTAACGAGGAGATCGAACTTCGCTACATATTAGCATATTAGGAAAGCAAACAAACTTTTATGGAAATGCAACTTGGCATGTACTTATGGCGCAGTTTGCAAATTAATGCGGCCTCGGACGGTACTCAGTACTCTGGGTTCGGTGACAACAGAAGAACATCCAGGAAGCTTTTTCTCTGTGTCGAGCGTGCCGCCCCCAACGTACTCGACGCTCAAAGATTCATTAAGTGCTAGTGTATCAATGAAATAGGGGGGGGGGGCATTTATACATTAGCACTTACCTTAAACAGTGTTGAGAGTTTTTCCCGCGAGGCAGAGTTATGTTGAAGTCGCGGTCCGTGATGCGGCTCGACCTCGTAAAAATATAAAGTCGAGTGTTCGCACGTAGTTAGATGAGTGTCGAATTTTAATTCCTTAAATGCTTAAAGGCCATGAATCTAGCTACCGACTTACCATGCGTTATTGGTGTATCCGTCTAGGAGCTGCAGCTCAAGTACATTGGACGCATCGATAACTTCTGCAGAAGAATGTCAGCACAGGAAAGTGTTGAAGACGCCGCGCGAGGACACCATGACTTTTTGGGTGGGAAGCCAATTGAGGATAATGAAGTGATGATAGCCATACAATGCCGTTCTGTAGCGAGTAGACAATATAGAGAAAGCATCAGGTGGCTTCGTGCGTAGTTGTCGCTACATAAAGGATTGGTGATGGGAAGTAATGGCTGCCTTGGTAAACGCCCGAGTAGTGTTCAAGAATTACGACACGCGTAGCAGGATTGAACTATACTTATTTTCCACCTTTTTCAAGAAAAAAAAAAACTAGCAAAAGTACTTGGTGATCTCTGAACAAACTGTACCAGCGAACGCGTCGAATTCAAACCGTCGAACCTTTCGCAACCAGCGTGCTCGGTAGTAGCACGAAGGTTTATCGTGCGCAGACGAAACCGATGCCACTTACGCAGCGTGCTTCTTCGTCTTCTTGCCCTTAACCAACGTGTCAATCCACGAGCGAGCGGCTGAGACGCGAGAGAAGATGACGGGGTCTTTCTTACAGCCGTCAGACCCGATCAGCACGCCTAGCAAAATGTCGTCCGAATCCTGTCCAGTCTCCGACACGACGACGAGAGGGTTCCCAGAGTCACCAAGGCAAACGCCCTCGCCTTCACCAGCACTACCGCAGAGGATGGCCTCTGGCAGAGATGAGCACTCCTTATCACCCCAAAGCTTGACGTCCATACGCTGCAGTTCAGATTGCACTGGTCCATCCGACGTGAAGCCCCAACCCACAGACGTGACCACCTTGTCCACCTCAACGTCGGAGTCGTCGGCATCGGCGAGCTGTACGGGCTTGATTGTTTTGACAGGAGCCTCCAGCTTGAGCACAGCGAACGCATACGAGACGTAGTCCTCGTCGAACTTTGGGTGGATCTTGGCCGACACGACCTTGTTCATCTCGCCATCCACGCCGACGATGTAGTTTGATCCGACCGAGACCCAAAGACTGGGGGAAGTACCGTTGATACAGAAGGGGGAGGTCAGCACGTGGGTAGGCGAGATGAGAGCTCCCGCGCAGAAATTCGGATCAAAGGGCTCCTCCCGGATTCCGACGGTGTACGTCTTCGACTTGGCGGGGACAGTCTCTCCGCCGACAATCAACTTACGCTCGTCAGCTGCAGCAGCCACCGCCACAGTGGCTAGGAGAGCGGAGGCGGCGAGAACGGAGACGGTCTTCATGGCGGTTGGCGTGTTCTTGTTGTCGAACTTGTGTGCTTGGAGGCAAAAAGCGGAATGAAATGAACGGTGTGCGAGATCGACACGTTCGCACCCGGGCTAGATGGGGAAACACCGCGGTTTGCGGTGCAAGGTTACATTACGTTGATTACTTTGGTTTATGCGCGATTGGGTAGGACGGAGCAAGATTGCGAAGTGGTTCGCCGTCAACTTGATGTTTGCTGGGATGTATTAAGAATAATACGAAGGGCACGATTATGAAGTGACCGACCGTCAACTCAGCAGGATCGGTTGCAAGATCTGCCTAGAAAATAGGGCCCTCAATGTTTTTCGTTTCTCTTTCACCCCCACAGGGCTCTCGCAGGTACGAAGAAGACAGATAACAACATTTGGCTCGAAAAAGTTACCAACCGGGTATGTCAGAGCGTCAACTCGGCAGAAATAAAGGAATCCAGCCCACGAAGCCACCATAGTGTTGCTTCAAACGCCCACTCAGAACTTCGAAGTAATTAATTACTCGGCGTCAGAAGATATAGGAAAGCTCCAACACATGAGTTGACAATATATTTAAAAAAGAAAAATATAAAACAAACCTAAGTGAACCTAGGGTGCCGACCTCTCTTAAACATTACTGCAGAGTCGGCGGTAGCAGCAGCACATCCATGAAGCTGTCCTCCACGCTCATCTTTCCACCGCCAACGTACTTGACACTCAACGTATCGTTCGCCTCCACCGGAATCGTGTGTACATACGCCGTCGAAATCCCGATAGAAAACAACCCGCACGTGTAATCGTAGACGCTAGCGATCTCTGCAGCTCCTTGGTAGACCTTAAAAGCGATATCTGAGCGGCAATTCGAGTGGCGGAGCATGATCGAGATCTGCGCAAAGCCCGCTTTAACCACTTGCAACTTCGAGTACTTGCTCGAGAAAAAACTTTCATCGAACTTGTTGCTGGGCTCCCAATAGATTAATCCGTCGCGGAGAGCGTACGGCTTGACGCTGGCGAAGGCGATTCCTCTGACAGGAGGGGGCGTCAAAACGCCAACGGTAGCGTAATCGCACACAATCGCCACGAAAATTGCCATCGAGATCATCAAAAGGCTGAAAAGCCAAGAGATTCCGGTGCGGAGGGGGCTTGAGTGGGGCTTGACCGTCGTATTATCCTTACGGTTCAGCTCCAGAGCCATTGCTGCCACGCTGGCACGTAGCTCAATCTTCTCACGTCGCTCCTCATTGGCAGGCTCGAGCATAAAATTCAGATTGGGGTTCCAGTAGCAGCCTTCCATACCAAATCGGAGGCGGAGCTGCAAGATGACCACGTTTTCGATCTGCTCGACCACATCTAGCACCACGTTTTCCGATGCGTGCTCAGATCGAAGACCGGCAAGACCGAGCTACAAGAAAAGCCACGTTGAGAGCACGGGTAAAACCCTAACGATAGGGGCTTCTACCGTAGGTGCGTGTCCGCACGGGCACGCCATCTATAGGCGGGATTGCAGCTGAGCGCGATCCCGGGAGTAGATAGCCATCTAAACCGCAACAAATTCAAATTCAAAACCCTAACGATAAATTCAAATGCTTCTCACCTTGAAAAAAGACGCCACTTTGTCGATTGGGATTCTCGTCGTGCAGTCCACGTATTGATCCAGCGTGGTCGGTGTCACAGCGCAGACCCTGGAAAGAAAAAAACGCAGACTAAGTCTCCGCCCTCAAAAATCGACACTAATTAGCACTTACCAAGCTCTTTCCGTTGCTTGGTCGAACAACTCGATCTCGAATCCGTCATCTCGATCGACGACGCGACAGAAGAACGGAGATCCAGCAGAGGACGGGAAGGTACTAAAGACTTGGCGACACGACGCCATTGTTTCACTCCCTCTTTTCTCTTTCAGCTACTGACAAAACCTCTGCGCCAGTTGAAAAGATAGTATGGGACCTTGCAAAGAATATTACCCTTCTACTACTGTACATCAGAGAAAGGATTGATGGGGTTATGTTGAGTGCAAGGGAGTCAAAGTATTGATTGAGGCTTAGCTCGAAGTCAAATAGGAAGAAGAAGAAATCGCGAATGATGGGGAGCCAACTCGCCAGCCTAAAGTCGCTGCTCAATGGTCCGTCGTGGCAGCGTATTGGTCCAACAGGAGTTGGCGGACCATCCCAGTGGCTTGCGCCGCCGTATCTCGGACGACCGACCAATACTTCATCACGACGTCCGTGGATCTGTAAGCCGCAGCTGTACTCCACTCCACAACAGCCTCAACGTGCGTCCCAGACTGCTCCAGCAGACGCTTGGTCAGCGTGCACAAGTAGAGCCACGACTGAGTCCCTCTCAGCGCAACAATTTGCATCGCTGCTTCGTTCCGAGGCGTCGGATGGCCACCATCGCCCACCACCCAAGCCGGGACAATAGCGTGGAGTCGCTCCAAGTTGTCGTTGGCGTCTCGCAGCTTGGCCGTCAGCATCTGCGTCTCCGTCACTTCGATCGGCTGCAGCACGAACTGGTACTCGGGCTTCCACACGACGTCGGCGATCAAGAACTTGAGCAAGAAGTCGAGACGCATGCGGCCTTCGCTCATAGCGATGAGGTCCACCTCGTAGTCCGGGTCTCGACTCGCCTCCGAGCGCGCAAGGCTCATCTGAAGCAACACGCAGCGTTAAATACCGTTAAATCAACTTTTAACATAGTTTTTTTTCCGTCGAAAACCTACAGCAAGGTAGTCCATGACGATGGCGTGTGGGATTCCAGCCCCCTTCAGAGCAAAATCATTCGCAGACGACACGCTGCATTGCCTAGGAATTGTGCAAAGTACAGGTTAATCTAACTTCAAAGTTCCATCCACTCCTGTCAGGGTAAATTCCCACTCACCATTGCTGCTTCGTGGCCTGTTGCTCCAGCCAGATCCTCGACGGCGTCACTGAGAAGCGGAATACGGCACCGCGTTGCGAGCTGAACGTCGCCTTGCCCGTCGTCTCCGTCGTCTTGGTCGCTTCAGACATTGGAGGAGTAGAGTGCTGCTTGGGCTTCAACTGGAAAAGTGATCCAAATTCTTGAGTGCCGAGCGTGCCCTCGTCCCAAGTGAGTCCATACCAATCGGCATTGCTGACGCAGCGAGCGTGTAAACCCTGCTATTTAACCATCAGTCAACCGCTATAACAGCGAAGATCTCCAGAACTGCACCAAGTTGAAGTTAGGGGCCACTATTGGAAGCATCGTATATTACCGAGTAAGAAATGTAATTTTCCCTGTGGACCATACAAACTCCGAGACAGCGCTGCGAAATGCCCGCTTGGAGTCGTGTGGAGCGGGTGACACACCCCAACGACATACATGTCCGCCGCCAAGAACCGGCAACTTGTGGCTTTGCGGTGAGGGCGTCCACCAGTTGCCGGTGTTGTCTGCTCCCTCAGTTCCATCTGAATCATCGCTACACTTGGTTTTTGTATGCCCTCGGCCAGCTCAGAATGGCGCACCGGTATAAAAAGGCAACGTGTGGACATCGGCCATGAGACCGTGTGACTTGGCCCAAGTCCCAAGTCACTTGGGACGGCTTTAGCGTCGAGCAGCTCAACTCAGTTCCCGATTTGCCTTCATAGCCGCAAACCAACAACTTCCCCACCGAAAGCAACCAAGACGTCAATGAAGTTCTTCCGCTGCCTCGCTGTCGCTGTCATGGCCCTCGCTACTGTCTCCGCCTCCGTCACAGAAGAGACTGGCGTCCAGGCCCGCCACATGCTCGCAATGGGCGACGAGTCCGTCATGTTCGCTCGCGGGTCGCTACGCAGAGCCCAGGAGACCAACTAAAGCCTCGAGGGAGCGATATCAAGACCAAGAGACCGTCGATCTTGACTCTAAATTATTAATTCCACTGTACCATTCCAAATTTGGCGTTGAGCTGTCGTTACATGTTTTGTTTTTAGTTCGAGAAAAAAGGCTAGACTTCTCGTCCTTGGAGGAGAAGAAGAAGATGGCGACGCTGTCGTTGTCGCAGTTGAAAGACGCGTTGACGGCGCTGGGTGTGTCGACAGCGACGGGGGATTTGAGGGGCGAAGCGAGACGGGATGAACTTGCGAGACGACTGCACCATGCGCGTGTAGCCAGTGGTGATGGGAAGTTGAAAGAAGAAGGAGAAGGTGCTGGAGGAGAAGAAGATGCTCGTGGACTGGAGAATTTGTCGCTCGCCGAGCTGCGGAGTGCGTTGGAGCTGCGGGATATTTCGACGCAGACGCCGGGGTTAAAAGGGGACGCAAGACGCCACGCTCTGATCCAGAGATTGATGAACGCGTACAAAAGTCACAGACCCGACCAAAGGGAAGAGGAGTGCGATGCAGCCAGTAGTCGAGTTGGGTCAAGTGATGAGGAAGAAGAAGACGACGCTAAGTCCGAGACGAGCTCCAGTGTGTACTCGACTGCGACGGAGTTCATCTTTTACGATACGTTGAAAGGGAATTCGAGAGCTGACCCGGAGCTGCAGCTCGAAGCGACGTCATTAATGCCGCAACTTTCTTTCACGGGGCTCAACAAGATGAAAGGTGAGCCTCTGACGGCTGAAGCGAGTGCGAAGGGCACCGATGAGCTGCACCGAGAGCTTTTCGAGCTGCGAACGCAGCTGCACACAGCTCGCCAGGACCGACAGCAGCAAGTAGAGCGAGCACTTCTCGAAGCTGGGATATCTAGCACTCTAGGTGAAATCTCGACCAAGTTGCAGGCTTTGGAGCGCGAGCGTCGGCGGCTTCAGGAGAATTACTTCGGCCATGAACTCGTTACCTGCGACGTGCTCTCTTCGAGCGCGAGTAACCAGACGCCACTGGAGCTTGTCCAGGAAGACGCACTGCTTCTAATTGAGAAGCGCCAAGCTGTACTCAAGCAACAGGCTGAGCGGACGAAGGAGGCCATGGCCGTGGCTAAAGCCCACGCTCTCGGATCTGAGATTAACTTCTCAAAACCAGAAGAAGCAGCTTTACTTCAGCGGATTCAACAACTCGAGTCAAGCTTGAGCTGTGAACCAGCCGCAGCCGCTCCAGTTTCGGTGCACAATGGTTGGGCAAACCCGATACCTTCGGAGGATGCCGGATCAGCTTCAGAGATGCCAGTTCTGGTCCGATGCAGATCGATGCCGAACGGGTTGCACCCTGAACTTTGGGAGAAAATGGGGGCCCAGGAGCGTCGGCAACTGCACAGCGAGCTTCGAACGGCAGCGTCGTTTCATGTGCGGCGGGATCGAGTGATGCTGAGTGCTACAGCCACTGCAGCTCCAACTCAGGCCGATAAACTTGGCATGAAGGCTCAATTCATGCAGAAAACGCAGCGCAACCGAGATGAAATCGAACGGGTCTACCTTGATGCACTGAAACTGGATGCCAATCATGCGGATAACCTTGGGAATTACGCGCTGTTCCTCTGCACGACTTGTGGTGAGCCGGATAAAGGCAGCAGCTTCTTCCAGCGAGCGTTGGCAGCCGACTCCATGAATGCCAAGAATTTCGCCAACTACGCGAACTTCTTGATGCGAGAATATCGTGATTTTAACGAGAGCGAGGCTTGCTACAAGAAGGCGCTGGACATCGCCCCAAAAGATGCGAATATCTTAGGGAGATACGCCGACCTCCTCACTGCAAAGGCTCAGGGGAATGGCGAAATTCTTCAGCGAGCTCGTCGGATTCTCAAGAAAGCACTGAGTTTATCACCGTCGCACCAGATGAACCAGTTGCGGTTGGCGCAGGTTCTTGCAGATCTGAAGGAGTACGAACTGGCGGAGCGCTGCTTCCAGCAGTTGTTGCTTACGTGGAGACAGCAACACGACGCGATCGATGGAGGGGAATCAATTCACAGAGATACGCTTCCGTTGGCATCCATCTACGAAAAGTATGCAGGTTTCCTGCACCGACGCGGAGAATGGTCACGTGCAAAGGTCATGTATGACCAAGCGCTCGCCCTAGACCCTCATCGGCCATGTCTTATACGGCAATTGTAAGTTTCTGGCTCGTGGGGCGTGTGGCTGTGGTTTTGGTGGCACTGCATCTGACTTTTGTTATTGCTATTTTGTGTAAACCCAGCTCCTGCTTTCTGCGTGAGAGCAAACCATTCCTGTCGCCACGGAGTCAATCTGTTGCTACAGAACCTTCTAGCGCGTGATACGGAGGGATACCGTACGAATGCAGCTACGCGTACCAGGGTACGTAGCCATCCAACCTGTAGATACGGAAGTACTCGAGGCTGATCCAAAAAATTGTTCTGTAGCAGAGCCCTTATTAAGGGCCCCTTAATGCTTCAAATCCTTCATGTTTCGACGAGAGAATATCCTATGAGCGCTATGACGTAGCTCGCACTCGACTACCAAATACACTAAGAACGACAGACCAAGACGATGTGAAGCGACAGACATCGGCTGCAAAGTGCTGAAGTAAGAAATAAAGCAACCCACGTTAGGGATTCATATCTGCACAGCTTCATTGGTAGCTTCGTGAGTGTCACTCGCATCTAGCCTGACCAATCGCTGGGATTTCTCGGAAAATCAACGCCTTCTGTGAGTCAGAGATTTTTGCCAAAGCCTCACGACACCTACAACGTTGAAGTGCGCGATGGGCAGGCACTTCCGGAGGGGGTAGTGTGGACAGAAAAAGAACGAAATGCCCCTTTTAAAGTTGCCAAGAGTGCCCCCTCTTAACTAAGGAAATCCTGGTGATGAAGGGAATATGTTGTACTTTACGTCTCATTTTCGACCTGGTAGCGTGAGTTAGGACGACAGGGCATGCATATAGGCGACTGTAGTAGCAATTAGGTCACCAGAGCTTGTACGGTGCCATTACCTCGCTCATAGCATCGATCTACTTCAATTAGTCTCTGAAATGATCGACCAGCCATACAAACCTTCCTACTATATTGGACGTCGGAGAGTAGAGAAATGAGACCACCACACAGGACCGTTGCCGTAAGATATGCTTAGCAAGCTCTTACCGCTTACCTTCCAGTCCACTAAATTTTGACGGTGAATAACCTTTATCAGTGACGTGAGGATGATAGCCTTGCTGCCTCGTGGAGAATGTCAGTATCGGTTGACGTAGGTTACTGAAGTCATAGCGTTGTGTGTACGTAAACCTAGAGCACGTTCCAAAATCGATTATGGAGGTTGTGTACGCGTACGACGGGCTGCCGCTGGCCGAATCCTTCCGGATACCGTCACCAGCGCCGTTCTCGACGAAGTGGATGCCTAGCGACTGCGAGGAGTCGTGCTTCTCGCCGTGTGTGACGACCGTTGAGCCACATGTACACGCCTGAGCCGTGCAGCAGGTCGAACCACTTCTTCATGTTGTACTCGGCGTAGTGCTGTAGTGCGAGTTGACGGTCTTCCACGTGGGCGTGGACTGCTTGACCTGCTGCGCGATCTTGATGCGCGCGTTAGCATTGAACTAGCTCATACACTGGTCAAACATGACGTTGTCGCCGCCGCAGCAGCAGCAGTACTGGTGGCTGCGGCCGACGTTGCGGCAGGTGGACCTGTAGTCGTTCGAGTAGCCCTAGCACTAGCAGCCGATCTGCATGGCGCCGTGGATGCCAGCGTCGTGTCCACGTTGAAGATCTCGATACTGATGTTAGAGACCCACGCAGTGGAGAGTGACCTCAGCACGCTGAAGCGTACGATGGGCCTACATCGTGGTAGACTTAGCAACTATGCGATGGAAGGTGAGTAGCAGTCTCGACAATACTTTGAGCCCATGCGTTTGACAGACGAGATGTCCAGGTAGGCAGCTGTCTGTAGTGCTCGTCGCCCTGCAAGCCGAGCACTCTAGCGTAGGTCACCACGTATACATTCTTATACATGTTCGTAGTGCCCCTTTCTAGTTTTCAATACACAGACATACAATACTGATCGGACTACCCCTTTGAAAAGTCCCAGGTGTACCCCGTATTAACAAAAGGGGCATGATTTGCAAAATGCCCCCTGCGGACATGCCTGGCGATGGGGTGCCAAGCACATCGCTCTACGGATGGTGAAATCCGCGCATACCGTATAGTCGTAGTCCTAAGCGTCGTTTAGTCCTAAGGGTCAGCTAGCCAGTAGCCAATGAGAGACGTGTATTCGGAAACAGGTGGCAAATTACTGCCTCACTATTTTTAGGTTTTTGTTGTGCTAAAAGGAGGTATAACTAGGAGTGTGGGCCACTCGACACAGGAGCTCGAACCGTCATCGACGCAGACATGCGGGCCGACAAGTACCGCAAGCCTGTAGGCTGCTGACCAAGCCTACTAGTGGCAGCCAACTCGTGTGCGTGCAGATCGAAGGAAGGCCTAGAACGTTAACGTCTTCGAGT
>JAIKVE010001661.1:0-10834 GCA_024679115.1 Phytophthora pistaciae
GGCCTCCAACAACTCCGCCACCATTGTTGCTGCGGCCAAGAAGGCCCCCAGCAGCTTCGGGCCTGGTACTGCCAAGAAAACCCCAAGCACCTATGCACCTGGCACTGCCAAAACAAACCCCAGCACCTTTGCTCCTGGTACGACGAACTCGACCGCACCGGTTGGGCAGTCCGACCAGCCGTGCAGGCCCTACCACATCGCGTAGACAATTGGGTAAATGGACCAAGCGGAAAGTGTAGGTTTGAGTTGCACAGCGCGACGAAGACACAGTGGGGCTGAGTCTAGTAGATGTCGTTCAAAACGATGAACAGCGCACTGCGTATTCGATCAAAAAGTTCCTCTGCTCCGATGTTTCGTGTTTTTTATACCTCACTTGAAAGTGAAGTATCATTTCTAGCTAGCCTAACGACCAAGAATATGTCCGTCCATAAGCTCCACTGTTTCAGTTCATCGGATTAAGCATTCCGACAATTTGACACAAGTTACCCACAGGGAAAAACAAATACATCGCCCAGCGGGGCCAGAAGTTGGGTTACCTCACAGCACACTAACGAGGAAGAACATACATGTAACACACTGCCAGGGTAGAAATCCAATGATACCGCTGGCGTATAAGCTTAAGGGGCAACGCCTTTTCTACGAGCGATTAAGTTGCCGATTGCTGGCTATACGGCTATGAATCCAATGTACACTAAAACGCGAACATCTCGCTGTCACGTTTGGCAAATCACAGTGAGAGATTTGTCAATCAGTTCGAGACTAAACTCCTTTCAACGAATTCGACAAATGCGTGCTGGTCCAGAGCTCCCGGGTTAGCCTAAAAAAAATACAAATATGGCGATACCGGTTACTGTCAGCACAAGAGCTGGTAAGTAGCATCAAGCTGCAAGAACAGACACGAAAAACATTCGGCTGTGTTAGCCGGAATGACCGAGGTACAGTATCCAGTCATCGAGGTATACCAGTTGGGGTCAACATTTCCTACTCGTCTGGCATGCACACGTAAGCGTCTCTACATGTACAGTATATAGCAAACGACTTTTATAACACGGGTACTTCGCACGACACAAAAGCGACCAAACGACACGCAGTTGGATTTGTCACGGAGGCAGCCTCAGCGTGACGAAGCATTGCTATGAAACCACGTGAGATGTCATGACAGATTTGTCCCCTGCACCGCTTATTCATCGCTTACAGCACACCACCCAGGGAACAATATGCAGGTAAAGGAGGTCGAAGGTCAAGTGCCAGTAAAGCGCAAGCCTGCACCCGCAGCTGTGTTATACGTCTCTATAATAAAAGGCCGAGCGCCTACATGTAGCGAGAACTGCTCATTCGCAAATTTGCTTTGGCACTACTAGTACCGAGTTCACTCACTGCAGCCTCCTCCCATGGTCTCCACGGTCGCCGTTCTCTCCCTCGCGATTGCCTCGCTAGCTGCCTCCAGCGTCGACGCCCATGGCACGCTGATCAAGCCTGCGCTCAAGTTCACTGGCACCGGGTATGGCGGCAACTTCCAATCCACCATCCCCATGACCTCGCTGACGCCCAAGCCGGGTGACATCTCACCAACTACCCCGACGCCTCGAAGAACGCGGCGGCGTTTGACCGCGCTATCAAGGCGTCGGAGTACAAGTCGCTCAGAGAGTTCATGTACGCGACGCAGGACATGAGCCAGGGCCGCTTCACCAAAGTACAAGTCGCTCAGAGAGTTCATGTACGCGACGCAGGACATGAGCCAGGGCCGCTTCACCATGCCCAAGACCGCCGAGTGCGGCTTCACGGATCCCGTAGGCGGCGCGGTGCAACCGCTGCCGGACCAAGTCGAATGGGTCGGCGGTAGAATGATCCACGACGGACCCTGTGAGATTTGGTGCGACGACGAGGTGGCCATGCCCTTCACGCCCAACTGCCGCACCACGACGGACCCTGTGAGATTTGGTGCGACGACGAGGTGGCCATGCCCTTCACGCCCAACTGCCGCACGGCGTACCCGGACGGCAAGTTCCCGTTCGCGAAGGCCAAGTGCGAGGGCAAGAAGCGCCTCACTATGTACTGGCTGGGGACGCTGATGGAGTGGCAGGTCTACATCGACTGCGCCAAGATTGGGGAAGGCGGCTCGGCGGCCTCCAACAACTCCGCCACCATTGTTGCTGCGGCCAAGAAGGCCCCCAGCAGCTTCGGGCCTGGCACTGCTGGACAGGGCCCCAGTAGCTCGGGGCCTGATACTGCCGAACAGGGCTCCAGCAGCTTCGCGTCTGCCACTGACAACTCGACCGCACCGGTTGGCACAGTCAGACCGCGGTGCAAGCCCTACAATCGCGTGTAGAGATACATTTGGGGAAACGGACCAAGCAAAACATGTAGGCTCAAGTCGCATGGTACGACTGAGTCGAGTAGATGTAGTAGTTCAGAGGACAAAACAATGAGTTGCGTAGCAGTTTGAAAGCATTCGCCGACCCTCTGAGCGTTTCTGTTGATGCTTTCTCTAAAATCAACAAGTCACCATGCCCACAGTGTGCATTGGACCGTCCCCCATACATGTATCGCTCGAGCTCGTCGAGCACGCCTCACGTCGGGAGGTTGAACAACCACCCAGTGTTCCCGCAGGTCCTGCCTCTCACCCAGATGTGGAGCACGGCGTTGACGTTGAAGTGGCGGTGAAGCACACCGCGTCGGGATCGGCAACGCGCGTGAAGGAGGCCCCAGCGGGAGCCCCTACTCCCACCTCAGGGGCCTCGAGACTGGGGCTTAAGGCTCGAGACTGCACCGTGGTGACTGTGTTTCCGCTTCCTAAACGTACAGTACTCGAAGCTTCACTACCGATAGGCTCTTGCACACCGCGAGATTGTCGATGGGCTGAATGCGAACCGCTTCAGTTTGTTAAACGACTGGACCGATCCGTAGATGGGTCCATTTGCGCAGCTGATCGGCGACGCGCAGCGGGTCAGAACACGCCATCCATGACGCTCAAGACGTTGAGGTCGCCTGCAAACATGGCTCACGGCACCGCCGTTCGAACCTGAGGTGACCACCGACCAGTTCTCGCGGCTCGGCAATCGCGAAAAGTGAAAAGCTTGCCTAGGTATTCTTCCTTAGAACCTGTAGGAATACGTACATAGTGTGGATACACCAAATTGATCAAGTGAACAAAAATACAAATAGACCCTGTCAACAAATACCCCGACTAATCGGATGATTGAGTCCTACCGCAGTCCGTCTGCTTAGGTCGCCTAGCTCAATATCAAGAACCAGATAGTATTTGTCATAGCTGATACTTAGAGGACTCTTTGTTATTATGGTCTCCATACAAATAAATAATTATTTGCGTCCGTATACCATTTGGCCCTCCATATCTAATGGTACGCAATGCGGCAGGTCCGCAAACTGGCTCATCCCCCTTTTGCTCCGCGGCCAAGAGAAAGCACGAGCAGCTCCATTGTTCACAAGTCAAATTAGGGCCCTGCAGTCTCCAGTGGCGCCGAGTGGTTCACAATCCGCGCGGAGAGCAGCATGCCCACAGGCCTTTGCGCCGCCCAAGTCCGCATCAACTCCATCTAACTCACGCCCGTACCAGCACTGATACAAGCCGCCGCAGCATTCATGGCGAGCGCGGACGCAGCCACCGCCCTCCGGCGACCACACGACGACGACGCGGACAAACACCGCGACCTCCAGCAACAGAAACAAGAACAACAGCTACAGCAACAGCAACAGGAGCAGGAAGAGGAGGACCGTAGAGTGCACGAGATCACCGAGAGTTCCTCGGACGAGAGTGGAGACGAGAGACCTGCTAGAACCCGCAATATGCAGGGAGAGGTTGAGGACCTCAGCGCTCAAGTAGCAGCAGAGGCAGAGGCTGCGACTGTTGAGGACGAAGAAGAACAAGGAGAAGGAGAAGAGAAGGCGCCCGACATGCCGGCGCCTGAGGTGGTGGAGAAGATGCGCGCGGGCGTGTACATGCCCGAGCCCGGGGAGGAGTTCTACAACACCAAGAACGTGGCGGACATGCACTACCTGTTCACGAACGACAAGCTGAAGGAGGGGTCGCCCGCTGTGGTGCTGCGCTCCGACCCGTTCTGTATTCCCAGAGTGACGGACAACGTGCCCAACTACAGACCCATGCTGAACCCGCTGAGCATCTTCCTCGGGGAGGACAAGCTGCTGCCCGGCAACTTCCGACTGGACCCGTCGGAGCGACCGCCGAAAGCGGGCGAGACGGTGGCTTCGAAGAAAGACGGGAAAGCGAGACTGACCAATGGACGCACGCTGCCTGCCCCGCCCGGGAGCTCATCATCATCTACGAGCAGCGGCAAGCAGTTCCGAGGCAAGACCAGCGCGTTCATGGGCACCATGCCTCGTCAGACGGAGTTTGCAGAGATCCCCGTGTCCGAGAAGCTGTTCCAGAACCACGAAGTGTTTCGACCGTCGTCGTCGATTCCACGAGTCCCAACGTCTCCGAGGGAAAAACGCCCAGCAGCGTCAATTGGCAGCAACAGACAATTCAGCACGAGCAGAGCAGAGGAGAACCAGGCGTCGACCTCGTCCTCGATTGGAGCGAGTGTTACCAGTACTGCGGCTACCTCAGCTTCGCTTTCGGACGCGATGCTGCTGTCTTCAATTCAGCACACGCTGGACGTGACGACTGCGGCGCTGACATCGACTGACGGCTCCGTTCCTTCGCTCGACGGTGCCGCCAATGCGATATCGTCGGCTTCTGAAGCAGCGCCCGCGTCATCCGGATACCAGATCCAGCAGCTTCAGCCTCTGGATTCTGTCGCGGATACACTCACCAACTATTTGCCGACTCGCAGTGCTCCATCTACGCAGGACGACGGACGGCCTATCGATGGACAATACTTCAGCGCGCCAGGGGGATACAGTGCCGCCACCGGCTCAATTGGCTATGCTCCTGGCGTTCCTGGCACGTTCGGCAGTATGCTTTCGCCGGTTGACATGCAAGGCAGCACTCCGTACCCAGGTCTCTTTGTCGACAGTGGCGAGGCGCAACCCGCTAACCAGGGCATGCAGTCTTTCAACTCTGCTCTTAGCGCGATTTCAATCACGACTCCGACCAACGGTGTAGCGCAGATTCACGCGGGTCTTATCACTCCTCAAGGTGGCGTTGCAAGGTCCGGGGTGACTACACCGCGTCGTCCTGGAGCGAAGAAGCCGCGCGCGAAGAACGTTTTCCGACCGTGCACTACGCCGGGATGTACGAAGGGTGCTCGTGGCAAGTCTGGACTGTGCCAAAAGCACGGCGGTGGCAAGCGTTGTGCTGCTCCCAACTGTCCGAAGGGTGCTCAAGGCAGCAGCAGCATGTGCCTCTTTCACGGAGGAGGCTACCGCTGCACAGTTGAAGGATGCACTACGGGTGCGCGTGGAACTTCGGGTTTGTGTGCCAAGCACGGTGGCTACAAGAAGGGCAAGGCAGGCGCGGCTAATAGAAAGCGCGGGCCTGACGTAGATGCCTCAGCAGCCAAGCGCGTACGCACCGACGATCCGGGGCAACCGCCAGCCACTGTCCAGGCGGACTAACTAACAGGTCTCTAAAGACCGTATTTAATATGAAGTGTTCATCTAATCGGGTGCTCTCAAAAACGATCCAGAATTCTCTTCTCAATTCCTTCTCAATCCAGAATCCGTCTTGCGAATAGATGGTGGAGCTCCAGTTAATTAACATGCGCTTTTACTGGCGGCTTGTTTATTGTGGTAATCGAGGACGGGAAGAAGGTGGCCTCGTTGAAGATGGCGATCAAGCACGAGAACCAGAACAAGTTGAAGAATGTCGATGCAAATGATCTGCAGCTCTTTATGGCGAAGGAAGGCGAAAGGTGGCTCAGTGCGGCTGGCGCGGCGGATGTGACGCTAAAGCTCCCCCTGAAGCTCGACGAAGATGAATGCTACCAAGGCTTCAAGTGGATGGGCCCTTCACTGAGGATCAAGAACGTCAAGTACTTGGCCGAGAACTTTCAACCGGGTGAAGGCGAAGTTCACGTTCTGGTGGTGGTTCCTCATGAGTAAGGATGTCACCACCCTGCAATGTGTACAGTACCGACGACATATCATCCAGTGGTTTGTGTTGATAGCTGCACATTCTCCCTCTCTTTCCAGTACTCCACGTCATTCCTGAGGTACTCCAGCATGCCACTGAAAAGGCGTTGTAGCTGCTCTCGATTGGGTTGCGAGATCATTTTGCTCTTCCTCGTGTCCATTGCTAGGTTGGCGAGAGCGTCCGCTATCAATTGCATCGAAAAATTGACACAACAAGAAGCAATATGGAGTATGGATTCGATAACGGGTAACAGTCCTCTTGAGCAGCCATTCATTTGTCTTGCTAGTGAGTGATATAACAGCAAACATACAAACACGTTTGCAAATACCACTTACAACGAGTAAGTGTGTTGTGAAAACCACGCTACGTAGTTTGAAATCATGGTGGTGTAAAGAGGAAGAACTTCGAGTCAGCTCACGACAAGTGCTCAGCTCTTTTTAGTAATGCCTTCAAGATGAAAAGCTAAAAACTGTCTACAAGTATTCATTTTCATTTTTCATTTTTCAGGCGAGGTATATTGTGTTCATTTAGGCTACCTAACGATCACTAATATAAAAACTGTCTAACTACACAAACATGTCAGCCAGATTCGCTACACACTAACAAACAGTTTGCAAACGCTAGTACATGTATTAGCTATACAGTTAGTGTTTGTGCGAACACTAATCCTCAACCTTGCAGCAAAAAGTTGACAACAAAAAATGATGCGAATAGTGGCACATGCCGTAGTATAACCGTGTACAGGAGTTCATCGTAGTCGATAAGCGTGCGCGATGCTCTAGGAAACTGCAGAGTATTTTCTAAGTTCCAATTCAATTAAGCAGATGCTGCGGCTGCGAAGCAGGCGCAGGAGATGCGCTGAAGTGAGCAACTGGGCTTTAGACACTACATTCATGGTTGTACTAAATTTCTGGGCTTCTTACTTTGTTTAACTTACGGTTTACAATGCTTTACTTAAGTATGAAACCAGGTACGGTATGCTGTACACGGACTGGGCCAATTTTAAGTAAAATCCACCACTTCCGCTTAAATACGGATCCAAATTCTCTTCTCCCTTTTCATTCCAGAAATCCGCCTCGCAAAAAGATGGTGAACCTCGCGTTAACATGCGCGTTTGCTGGCGAGGAGGGAGGCTCGTTCAATGTGGTAATCGAGGACAGGAATGTGGTGGGCTTGTTGAAGACGGCGATCAAGCACGAAAACCAGAACAAGCTGAAGAATGTCGATGCAAAGGATCTGCAGCTCTTTTTGGCGAAGGAAGGCGAAAAGTGGCTCAGTGCGGCTGGCGCGGCGGATGTGACGCTAAAACTCCCCCTGAAGCTCGACGAGGATGAATACCACCAAGGCTTCAAGTGGATGGACCCTTTACTGTGGATCAAGAACGTCAAGTACTTCGGCGATAATTTTCAACCGGGTGAAGGCGAAGTTCACGTTCTGGTGGTGGTTCCTCAGCAGTCGGCTGTCAGCACGGCGGCCTTGGATAACCCAGAGAAGTTTGCTCAAGAGTGCGCTTCATTGACTGAATGGGAAGTGGGCGCCGTGCACCGTATCCCGTGCATCTTCAAATTTATGAGCGCTTTGGGCGGATGCACTAACGACGGGAAGATTTTCTGGCGTCAGGAAGAAGAAAAAGTGGTGCAGGTGCTCACGGATGGGTGGTTTCGCAAGCCTAGCGCTGGAAACGCTAACGTGCACATGAACAAAAAGAGTATTCTCATCGGATCTCCAGGAATCGGCAAGTCGACGCTCTTGTGCGTGCTGGCTTTCTATCTTGTGCTCAAGCACCAGAAGAATGTGCTGGTTTACCGACGCTTGAAGAAACTGGGACAAGAACTCTGCCTGATTTACCTTGGCTATGAAGATGGCGAGGTCGTCCAGTTTACAGAGCAGAGGTGCAAGACGCAGAGAGCGGTCGAGCTTTACGATGGTCTTATTGAGCAGCATGGCATTGGGAACGTATGGTTGCTATTGGATGGATTCCACTACGGAAGAATCCCGGAAGGGCTGGAGACGTTCAACCTGCTAGCGACATCGCAGCAAGTAGACTTGACGTCCCAAGAGCGCAAAGAGGCATATCGTTGCTTGTTGCCTTGCTGGTCGGAGAAGGATTTGCGGGCCTTGGGGCGGTTGATCTACACTTTTGGAGCGGACGAAATGGAGGAGCGATACTACTACTCTGGCGGAAGCGTGCGTGAATTTACGCTGGACAATCCGGAGGAAATACGCCAGGCCATCGATGATGCTACCAGTAAAGTGGAAGAGGTGACGGTTCTCTTTTCCAACCAGCTGAACATATTGGCCGGGGATACACAAGTGGATCGTTTGCGCCGTACGTTTGTTGAAAACAGAGGCCCTCTCACAACAGAACAGCTCACTGCTCGACGGTATTGGGTGCAATCCATTGACTCGGAATATGCTGTTCGTGCACTCTCGCTCAGAGTCGGTTCAGACGCATTGTACCAGATTTATAACTGGGCGCGAAGGACTGAACACGCATCGCTGGCTGGAAGCGTTTTCGAGATCTACATACACAAGCTTGCTTCAGACAACGCGTTGAACCTTTACATCTCAGAATACGATCCGCCGGCATTCAGGAAACCGAAAGAACCACGGCACCAAGATATAAAAGTGCTGACGTTGTGCAAAGGTGGAGCTGTGTGTTGGGGAACGGCAAGCGATTATGATACTGAGCTGGTGCAGTGGCGAGATTCCGAACAGCTCACCTACTGGTACCCCGCTTGCGACAACTTTCCCAATATCGACAGCATTGTCAAGATCAAGTCTGCCAATGGGAAAAAGAGCGTGGCATATCTGCAGATTACTGGCGCCAGGAAACACAAGATTAGCGAACAAGAACTCAAGAAGTTGAACGAGATATTCTTCCCAGCTGGTGTCGAGACTACTGAAGATGCGGATCCACCAATTTACGTTGCGGTTTGTCCGGATCGTGAGTCGTGCGGCAATTTTGTGCTGACATCACCACCCGAAGTCCTGGAAGTTAGAAGATTGTTTCCAGGCCGCGTGTTTGTCGGCTACTACGAGGAGGACCGTTTCGCAACTGCTGCAGATGGTCCAAGGAACAGAGTGTCTGTTAAGGAGTTGCGCCCAGCAGCACCATACTTTACCCGAAAGCGACAACGTATGGAAGAAGAGGAGGCTGGTGCGAGGCGTCCATTGTAGGATGCAGAGCGAGAATTACTATGTTTGGTTTAACGGTGCGGATGCTTCTTCGTGATATGACGATGTTGCCTACTTGAGATTTCCGCGCGTCGGTTACGAGGCCTGGGGAAAGCCATGAACTGTAGGATGTGTATTGAAAAGAAGAATACTACTTCAGTATTCATCAAATCAGGCTTTTGTGCTTTAGAATGGTTAGCGAAGTGCTATCTCACCCCGTCTAACGCAACGCGATCATTGAACATTGAATTTGTCGTAGCCCTTGCACGACTGGGCCAATGTGCAATTTAGCCTATGTCTTCTTGAACTTGTTGGTGGCGTCGACCAGCTCCTTGGCGATTCCGGGCTCCATGGCCGAGTGGCCAGCGGTCTGCACCACGCGGAAGTCAGCCTCGGGAAACGCCTTGTGGAAGTCCCAGGCCGTCTTCATGGGGCAAACAACGTCGTATCTGCCGAGTAAGAGCATCGTTAGCTAGTTACTCCTGCATAATATTATGCTGTTTGCAACGTCTCGTACCTCCCCTGGACGATAACCGTAGGAATGTGGCGGATCTTGTACGCGTTCTCGTTCAAGAACTCGTCCGTCGGGAAGAAGCCCTTGTTATAGAAGTAGTGGTTCTCGATGCGGGCAAACGCCTCCGCGAACTTCTCCTCGTCCATCGACTTGCCCTCCGCATCCGCCTAAGCACAGCCACACCCTCGTCACTTTACCACTCAAAATGCACCAAATCCCCGCCATAGCACTTACGGGAGGGATTAAGTTGCTGGTCGTCTTCTCCCACGTCGTCCACGCGAGCGCCGCAGGGATGCGGACCTTCGGGTCGTCACTAGTAAGACGCTTGTGGTACGCCTTCACGAAGTCTCCGCGCTCTTCCTCGGGAATGGCGTCCCGGTACGCCTCCCAGCGGTCCGGGTACAGAAAGTTAGATCCGTGCTGGTAGTAAAAGTCGATCTCCTGCTTGCGCAGGTGGAAGATGCCCCTCAGCACCAACTCCGTCACCCTCGTCGGGTGCGTAATAGCGTACGCAATCGACTACAGTACAAAAGCCAAAAAAACATCCCCATCAGCCCCTTCATCACCTCCGAAATTCCACGAAATACCCCTCAATAGTTACCAGTGTGCTGCCCCATGACCCCCCGAACACCTGCCACTTGTCAATGCCCAAGTGGCGTCGGAGCTTCTCCATGTCCTCCACCAAGTGCCACGTCGTGTTGTCCTCCAGAGACGCATGGGGTTTACTGCGTCCAGACCCGCGCTGGTCCACTAGGATGATGCGGTAGACGCGCGGGTCGTGGTACTGCCTCATGCTGGCGGAGCAGCCAGCACCCGGACCGCCGTGCACCATGATCACAGGCTTGCCGTACGGGTTGCCGCACTCCTCGTAGTACAGTTCGTGCACGGGGGAGACTCGGAGCATCCCCGTGTTGAACGGCTGGATGGCCGGGTACAGGAACTCCTCGGGGCTGGACAAGTAGCGAGGCTCGGTGATGATCGTCTCGTTCTTCTTCTCGTTCTTCTTCTTCTTGGGCTCCGACGACGCCGTGGTCGAGTAGCTCACGGCGAGCGACGTGAGCGCCACGGCGGACAGCGCCAGCGCCGCG
>JAIKVE010001662.1:0-10833 GCA_024679115.1 Phytophthora pistaciae
AGCGCACAGGAGACGTGTGCGCAGGGCGCTCTTGATCGCGACGGCTCGGAGAGCCAACTGGGGCCGGCGACTCTTCTTCGCGGTGTGTCGACGGCGTGGGCGAAGCGTCAAGGCGGCTCGGGGAGCGTCGCGTAGATGCGGACGCATCCTCTCGGCTCGGAGAGCCGGCAACGGACTCGGTGTAGTCCACCTCGCCCTCCTCCTCTTCACCGAAGAGTACGACGAGCTGGTGCTCGAGGGGAGCTGGGGCTTGCGCGCCGTGAGCTGTGCTTCAGGCGGTGCGCCGCGAAGTACTCGGACACCGAGAGCCTGGAAGGCGTCGTGGGTGTGCGCGCGGGCGCTGGCGAAATAGAGGCACGAGGGGTGCAGCAGCACGAGAGGAGCGAGGCTCTCAGGCGGATCTCGCGGAAGGCAGTCTGCGGTCGAAAGGCCAAACGGCTTTATGACTTGAAGTCATGTGAGGGCGCGTTGCGCCGAGAAGTTCTCAGAGAAGTCCACGCGATGTGGATTGACTCGTTCGAGAAGAAGGCTTGACGGAACAAGACCCGGCGGTTGACCGTTAAGCGTGAACACCCGTGTCCACGGTTTGGTGGGGGAGGGTGTAACGGGGTTACACGAGAAGTTACCCGAAGGGTTATGAAGTGGGTACACACTGTCTAACCTAACTCAGTAGGAGAATCAGTACATGGCTTCACAGCCACTGATTGTGCATATGACTAGGGTTCACTATGCTAGATAGTGAACCAGATACATTTACACTGTAGGCGGCTTTGCCGCGATAAGAGAAATACATTCTGTTTGAGATTCACACAGTTAAGAGTTAAGGGTTGACTCTTGGAGTCCGTAAGGTGTACGGACTCGTACGTTCTGGTATTAGAACGGGCTATCTTAAGCTGAGACTCTGTGAGTCTGTTACGTCTTCCTCTGACGCTAAAGCTACGGCAGCCCCGCTGCAGACAGCGTCCAGACGAAGCTCATCGGGATATTTATCTACGTGACGCAGATGCCGCTCGTGCACCTCGGTGAGTTGGTTCTTGCCGGCATTCTCGCGGGGGGGGTCTAAAGTTCCGCGCAGCAGTTTGTTTACAGGAGAAGTTGTTCTCTGTCTTTCTCACAATGCACTGGCATTTCAAAGCACAATACAATGCAGAACTCAAGAAATTTCCTCTTCAAGACGGTGGCCTTCCAGTTAAAGATGATGTTGCGGCTATGGTGCGAGTGCTGTTCGAATCCGCTTTTCCCCCAAAGAACATCAAGCGCGGCTTCAGAGACAGCGGTATTTTCCCGCTGTCTGTAGAAGTGATGCTGCAGAAAATGGTAGGCGGTGCTAAAGGAGCTTGCGCCAATTTGCGATCGTCGAAGCCTCTCCTTCGGCATCACGCTGTTCTTGCGCCGCACTTCAACGGCCAGATTGTTTCCGACCGCGTACAGAGCGCAATGTAACGACTCTAAAGGTTGCCATCCTGTCGCTCAAGATGCTTCTCGAGCCAGCTGTCAAGCCGCGGCCGAAAGGCACCTTTACTGGCAGCGATATCTCCGGCAGAAGGTTGCTGACGCTCGAGGAGATGCAGCGAGCGGTGAAGGTGAAGGAAGCTGCTGCGGAAACTGAAGCCAAGGCAAATGCTGAGACTGCAGCTGAGAAGGCTGCGCAAATAGCTGATTCTGCTGCAACGAAATCACGCAAAGCAGCGGCTGCGGAGGCCAGAATGAAGCGCCAAGCGGAATGAGAGCCGAGGAGGGATGATCAACTAACAAGCGAGCGAGGAGACAAGTTGCTGCGATTGTCGCAGTTCCCAGCGTACATGTGCCCGAGATCGTAGTTGCTTTGCTGATGTCTATGTAGCACGCCAAACCATAGCTCGAGCAAATTATTTCTAATAATCACAGTTGTCTCCACTCATGTCTGTGCGCGACGTGTGCACACTCATTTAATGCAGGCACCATTAAGCGACCACTTACATGTGCGCCGCGGATAGGCTTTGACTATCGTTGGAATGACGCATTTGCTACCAATCCACAATTTCCCGTGTAAATCAAGCTTAAATCGAGCCTTTCGCTCGTGAATCGTTGGGCAAGACGTGATTGTTCTAGGATTTGGCGTTGAATAAGCGAGCCGAATCGACAGACATCCTCAACAAAGAAAAGAGCAAGGCGCTGTCCGTCCGAGAGTAGATCACACTTATTCACTAAGTACGAATCCCACTAAGTACGATTAGCTGCCGAGCGAAGCGAAGGCGACCCCACCTAGGATATTGCGGGGCCGCAGGACCCGCCCTGGCCAACCTGACATTGAGAGTAGTGCAGCGAGCCGACGAGGCGAGCGGAACGGGTCCACTACTGCCGTAGCGAAGCGTAGGCAGCTTGCTTCAATAGCGGAGCGAGCTTAGCGAGCGCAGCGTCAACCAACTAAAATTCTCCGCCGCGTAGCGGCAGCGCTCAGCTAGTAATTAGGGAAGAACACACTAATCTATATATTGCGCTCGAGAACGAATTGCTGTGAATCGAGAAATGTCAAACCAGCATCAAGGAGGGCACGTTAGCCATATCGCGCATGATTCAGCACGTCCGGCACGAATAAGCATCCACTTGACACTTTTAGAACAAAAAAAACGATCCTCAATCTAGTTACGCCCTCGTTTAGACAGGTTTTGAACTATTATACATGTACGCTTTTGTATCACCGAGCTATTTTAGCATATTATTTAAAATAAGTAAATCGAAATAGACGCTGTCATACCCGCCTCATGTTCGCTCACTGATTTAAATATAATATTCCAGCCAATCAAAAAATGCTTTTTCTAACGCCAAAAACTCTTCTCTCCCCTTTTGACACAATCCGTCCGGGAAGCGGAGACCACGTGGAGCGCTTCGCCCTCGCTGCGATTCGTCTCGATTGAAGCCTCCCGTGGCGCCCCTCGTTGTGCCGGACGCGTGCGCGTGTGATCCCGATCTCCTCAGCTATCGAAACCCGTCGGAAGCTTCCCCAACACCCTCCACTTGACGTCAGGACGCGCTCCTAGAGCAGCAGGTGAGTGAGTGGGGCATTCTACCATTGCTCCCCGTCCATACGTTTCCACCACGTACGTAGAACAACGTAGAACTAACCTACCTTTCACTCTACCTATTGCAGACGCAGCATGTTCGGACGCTTCTTCAAGAACAAGGAAGATGGCAAGAGCGGCCCCCCTGGCCATCAACGCCAGGCTGGCCAGAACGGCGCGGCCGACGAGCCCCCGGCCGGCGGAGGCTTCTTCAACCTGCCGCCCCCAGTGTCCAAGCCCTACGGCGGCCAGAGTGTGGCCGGCCCCAGCAACCCCGTGGCGGGAGGAGGCTCTGCACCTGGTGGGTACCCTCCCGCGCCGTCCTACGGTGGCCCCAGTGCTCAGGACAGCAGCTCTATGGGCGGAGGCGGAGCCCCCAGTGGAGCCATGGACATGTTCGGTGGCATGTCGGTGAGAGCTCCTCCGGCCGCCCCGGCTGTCAACAACGGAGCCGGAAGGTATCAACCTCAGCCTCAACCGCCGCAGCAGCCTCAGTATGGAGGCTATGGCGGCGCTCCACCGGCTGCTATGCCGCCTCCGCAGACGAGCGGCAGTTTATTCAGTGGTTTGGACGTGGCACCAAGCGCTCCGGCCCCGATGGCTCCACCTGCGCATGATGACGGAGCTGCGGGAGGTTTGACGATGCCGACTTATGGTGGAGAGCAGCCGCGGAAGGCGACGAGGAGCTCAGGCTCGTTTAATTATCAGGATGTGGCGGCGTCGGCGGGTGCAGACACGTTGAGCTCCTCGCAGTACTCGCGAACGAGCGCCACTAGCAGCACGGGGACGTCGGTGTCGCGCGCGAGCTCCAAGACTGGGACGAAGAAGAAAAAGAAGAAAACCTTCCGCCCCGGTTTCGGTCGTCAACTTTCCGATGAGTCTGCGGCGGCACTGCAGCGTGGAGATCTCAAGGAGGACGATGTCATTCAGCAGCAGCGGGAAGGGCGTCTTAATTCGGACCGATCGGACAGCTCGCGCAGCACGCGGAGTGCCACAGGCCCGACTGATTTGGCACACTTGTTGCCGCCGGTAAAGTCCGGGTCGGTGTTGCAAGGTCTGACTGTTCACAAGGGAACTACTCCGTCTGGTGGTGGCGTTCTGGCTGGCCTTACTGTCCACACATCGGCTTCGCCCTCGCCTTCGCCAGCAAAGCCTTCAGTATCGGTGGAGTCGGGATCTGCGGGAAATGGCGTCCTCTCAGGCCTGACCATCCGCAGAACTACGAGCAGTGTCGCTGGTGACGAGGCTACTGAAGAAGTAAACGACGTGCCTGTCGAAGAGCCTCCTGCTCCTGAGGTCTACAAGAAGCCGTCGCGTTCAGTTAAGGCTGCACCTGCCACCCCCGAAGAGCGGTTGTTTAACACCCTGAGTGATTTCCACGAGAGTGCTGTTAGCTTCCGTCAGCTTACGGTCAAGCAAAACGAGGAAGAAAACCGTCTTCTGGAGCGGAAGGCGCAACTTGCGAACCAGCTGACCCAGTACGAGATGGACTTGCGTGATGTCGAAGCTCAGCAGCACCACGCGTGTGAGGTTGAGGATTTCGAGAAGGCGGATGCACTGAACGCCACGATTAACAGCGTGAGGCATTGCATCACTCTCACGGAAAGTGACGTGCGTAAGGTGGACAGCGAGCTGGTAGCGTTTGTGAAGGCGAAGGAGAAGGCGTTCGCGAACCAGCTGAAGAGCACTCGCGGTACTCTTCGCGAGCTTGAGAAGTTCCGCGAGGACCAGGAGTCTGAGCGAACTGTTGTGCGTAACGAGTACAAGCTGTACGAGGCGAACCAAACGGAGCAGCTGCAGTTTGAAGCGGAGCGTATTGACACTGAGATGCATCACGTGTCAGTGAGTCTGGAGAACGTTGTTGCTGAAAAGTCGGAGATCGAGGCAACCATTGAAGGTCAATGCAGCTCTGAATTCGCTGTCCAAGCGCAGTTGATCGAGGAAAAGCAGGCGGTAGAGGAAGAAGTGCGCGAGTTGGAGCGCAAGCTGAAAGAGAAGCTGGAGCGGGTGCAGGAAATTCAGTCATCGATTGACAAGGCCCAGCGCGATATTGACACTGTCCGCAACCGCTACTCGCGGCAGCTGAAGCGCATTGCAGATCGCGAAGAGGGCATCAAGAAGACGAAGGCTGAGGTGGAATCGGACGGGGAGCATCTCGAGCAGCAGCGCCAAGAATTCCAGGACCGACTGAAGCAATACGCGGATGACATCTCAAGTATTGGCAAGCGCATTGGCTCAGTCAAAAAGGAGATGCGAGCTGCGTCTCTGCTGGCGAACGTGTTGGAGGTGCAGGAGACTCGTCGCGAGCAGTCGCTGATCCGTAAGAAGCAGCAAACAGCGGAACTCAGCTCGCTGAACGATGCTGCCGCTGTAGCGGAGCAGAGCTTTACCATGCTGAGCAACCAGCACGAAGAGCTTGAGAAATCTCTATCGATCCACCGCAATGCTATCGCTTCGGCGGAGGCAATGATCCCGCGCTTGGAGCAGGAGAAGAAGGCGTCTGCCGCGCAGCGTAACTTCAAGGAAGCAGCGCGGATTTCCAAGGATATCAAGGCATTGGAGAAGGATCGATCGACGGCCGAAGAGATGGTGGAGGTAGTGGAAATGGAGCTTCAAGACCTGAAGGAGCGTATTGACAAGCGTGAGGTGGAGTATGAGGAGAAGAAGAAGGAGCTGAAGGAGATGGAGAAGCACCTGGAGCTTGCGACACTGCAGGAGCTGTGGAAGGAAGCGAAGCATCTGCGCACAGCTCTGCGAAAGATCGGAAAGTGCAAGAGCGAGGGCGACGCTGCAAACGACGGCATCGACTTCCGATCGTCTGCGATGTTGCTGGTTCAGGCCGAGTACGATGCATGCATGCTTCAAGTGGAGACGCTGGAGAAGAAGTACGATGTGAGCGACCCTTCAAAGGACGATGAGGTTGAGGATGATGATGACGACGACGAGTCCATCTACGATGAAGAGAACGAGGGCAGCGACCACGTATCAGTTTCACGCTCGAGTTTGACGGGTAAGGTGACGGACATCGATGGATCGGATGTCGATGTCGAGGCTCTCGAAGACAGCAGCTCTACGTTGGAGGAGATCGCGGCCCAACTGGCTGAGTTAGAGTCCCAGATTGACAGGGCTACCGAGAACGAGGATTATGAGCTGGCTGCCAGACTGGATGAGAAGATTGAGACCTTGAAGCAGCGTCAGCAGGCCATCGAGGCGTCAATCTCGCAGGTTGCGTCCGATGATGTTCATGATGACGGCTCGGTGGAGGATCCTGCCGAGGAATCCAATGATCGCGAGTACTCTGCTGTGGAGGAGGAGGAAGCAGCTGAGGTGGAGTACGTTCACGAGGAAATGGTTAGCCCCGTGGCTGTACGAAGTCACGACGAGCTGACGCAGTCCTTGGAGACAATTCATCTGCGTGTTGTGATGCTTGAGAAGCAAATTGAGTTGGCGACCGAGAACGAGGACTACGACACGGCAGCGGCCTATGACGAGGAGCTGGAATCGTTGCGGGTAGAGGAGGAGAACATTCGCGCTCAGCTGGGTACCGGCAACGCTAGCAGCGGTGTGACTGGTGGGAGCATGTTTGGAGGCCTCGACATCAAGACTTCCGGTTCTGGCTCTGAGGGAAGCCACGCGTCCCAGGGATCGGAGGGGCACGAGTCTCCCAAGGAGGCGGTTGCTCAGCCATCCGCAAGCGGTTCTCTCTTCGGTGGACTACAGATGAGCGGTGGCCCGGCCGCGACTTCTGAAAGTTCGGTTCCGACTACGGAGCCCGATGTTGAAGTGGAGGAGGCCGAGGAAACGGCAGCCCCTGCTAAGGTTGAAGTCGCTTCGCCCACGTCCTCGGACATGAAGGACTCTTTCTTCGGGACCCCCACGGTACCTGATCACAGCGCCAGCTTGATCGCTCCTTCGGCCTCTGGATCCCTGTTTGGCGGTCTGCAGTTGAGTGGCAACTTCGAGGCTAGCACCTCTTCCTTCTCATCGCCCGAGAAAGCAGCAGAAGAGGAAGAGCAGAATGTGGCTGTAACTGAAGATGCAGCTCCTGCCGATAGTGGAAGCATGTTCAATGGACTGCAGCTGGGCTCCAGTGCGGTTGATGTCACATCGTCTGCACCTGAGAAGTCCGCTCCTGCTTCGACAGAGGCTCCTGCCGACATGTTCGGTGGTCTGCAGTTGAGCAGCAGTGCGGTTGCGGTGGAGTCGGTGGAGCCTGCTTCGGTCTCGGCACCCACCGATATGTTTGGCGGTCTGGCGCTTAACAGCAGTGCAGTAGGCACGACGTCGACTGAAACTGAGACTGTATCGGCCGAGGAGGAGTCTGCTGCGTCGGAGAAGAGCGCGGGAGACTCTCGCATGTCGATCCACGAGCTGTCGGAGCACGGCGAAAGTGGCTCAACGACGGGAAGCAACGCGGACTCATTTCACTCGGTGACTGAGACCACCAGCATGGAGACAACGACTGTGGAGACGACCTCCACAACAACAACGATGTCCACGACGATGGTCACGAAGCTCTCGGACGAGGACGAAGCAGAAACAGCAGCAGCTGAGCAGGACGCGGCACAACCGTAGACAGATCGCGTTTGTTTGTACTTCGAAGTACACGTTGCTCTGCATCCCATCTGAAGGAGCGCAGAGCAAGTCGAGCGTATGGGAAACTGGAAATCGCGAGCAGCGTGGTGTATCGTACCTGTGCCAAGTACCAGCAACGTAGCTGACGGCAAGAAGCTGGAGGGAGGAAGCGAAGCGACAATAACAGAGGACAATAGGGAGTTCCATGGCCAGATTGGCTCGACGTCTGTAAGTACCTGTAGCGTTTTGACACCGCAGCAAAGTGTCAATAGATTTCATAAGCTCGACTCGCCCACGGTTGCTCTACATCTAGCTGGCCATCCCTCATCGTTACACGCCTTTGCGTTGCGTCGTCTCCTGATCCAGCACTGTCGGAGACGCAGGGGTGACGACTCCAAAGGTCCCTCCCGGCGCCGGAGTGCCCAGCTCGAGCTGGATGGCAGCGGCCAACGGTGTGTACACTGAGGCGGGAGGGTTCCGCAGGAATTGCTGGCAGACCAGCCCGCTGGCCAGCGCGATGACATTGAGCACCAAGCTCAGCGTCGACTTGGTCAGCTCGTTGAGCATCACGAAGGAGCCGATGGAGAACGGGATGGCCATGGCCAGCAGCAGACCTCGGTCCGAGATGTTGACCTTGTACGGCCGCACGAGTGTGGGCATGGTGAACCGTAGCCGCACCACAGCACAAAGCTCCGTGACGCAGGCCAGCGAGGACAGGAAGTTGTCCACTCCGAGGATGACGTTGAAGTCGAAGAGCGCCATGAAGACGATGATGCCGTACGAGAGCAAGATGGCCCGGCGGGGGACTCCGTTGGATGTTGTGCGTCTGCGAAGAGGGGGCAGCAAGGATCAGAGCCAAGTTATACAGGAGGCCATGAAGGCGCGACAACGGAACGAACTTACTTGATGAAGTAGTTCGGGGCCAGGCCCAAGTCAGCCATCCCGGCGAGTAGGAAGCCGTTCTTGGTCATCTTGGCGATGTACACGCCCAGGTTGCCGAGCAGCGCGCAGCCGAGGAACCACGTGCGCAGCCCCGGGCCCGAGATCTTCTCGGCGATCATCGGGTAGTACCCGTCCCTCCACAAGCTGTACGGCGGTTTGTTCACGCCCGAGGCCGCGAGGAACGGCACCGAGTAGGTGAGGGCCACCAGCCCGACCGTGAGCATCATGGCCCGAGGGTAAGTTTGTCGGGGCGAGTCGATCTCGCTCGCGTAGGCGCCGGCCGCGTCGAAGCCGCTGTAGCTCCAGTACAGGACACTCACGAGTTGGCTCCAGCGCGGGGCGGCACTGACGACGAACCAGTTGGCCGGATCAATCTGCGGCATACTCACCACGACCAGCACGACGAAGGGGGCCACCATGGCCAGGCCGAGCACGAGCAGGAAGCGCCCCACCGCGTCGATACTGAAGATGGTGGGCAGCATGAACACCGTCGCGACCGTCACCCGGACGAGGTACATCCACGTCGGGACCATGAAGGAGTGCAGCTCGTGCGGGCCCGACAGCACCGCGTAGACGGAATCCACCATCAGACAAGGGTAAATGGCGTTGTCGATGACGCCGGCCACCCACGACCAGTAGCCGACCTGGAAGCCCATGCGCCGGCCGAACGCCTTGCCCACCCACGTGCAGAAGCTCGAGTCCGTCGGGAAGGCCGAGAAGAGCTCGGCGAACGACAAGGCCAGCGGCAGGCACCAGATGAAGGGGAACACGAGCGTCGCCAGGATGCCGACAAGCGGCCCGCAGGCCGCGACGATGGGCTCCGACCCCCACGGCCCGCCGCTCACGTTGAAGTACGTGATGAGCGCCAGGCTCACGACGCCGAGCTTCTTGCGCCCCATTCCGCCCATGTTGCCCAGCGACACCAAAGACTGCGATCAAGGAAGGACCTCGGCGGGCTGGTCACAAGCAGGCACAATGATAACGGTCGGAGAAGCAGTGAAGAGGCGCCGAGGGAGTCGGAGGCCTGGAATAGCCCCAGCTTCACAGTGGCACCCGAGTTGACGCTAGGCATGAGAGGGGGGGGGGGGGGACCATCATTCGGCTAGGATCTTAACTTGGGACTGAACAGCGGAACAGCATGTCTTTCATTGCGATATTTACACACAGAACTGTACTGGATACGCAATGGGGAGCTAAGCTACGCGGTTCAAAGACAGCAAGGCAATACGTGTACACGCGAGCGATTCCGTTGTCCATGTACGCAATTGCCTTGTTGCCTGTGAACTGCATTGCTTCCCAGCCCTATTTGCGAAAGCGTCGGCAACAGAGGCATATTCGCGTGCGACAGCAGCGCCATTCAGCCGGACGGGTTAATCAAACGCTGCAGACCCGCAGATCCAGCAGCCTCGAGCGCTTGGACGGGGAAAGCTGTGGTGCCTTGATCGTGTTCAACAACGCTTCTTGTTAAACAACGCCCCGGCCACACGCTCAAGACACAGCGACGCCTTTGACAGGCACCAGCAAGCAGCAAAGTCCTCAGACAATGCAATTGACAAGTCTTCAATCAGCAGTCCTCATACGCGTGAACGCATTGACGTCCGCAGGAGTGGGGATACCGGTGGTCCAACCGTTCAGGCAGTCACAGGCAGTCTGCGGCATGCGTCCCATAGGCAGCGGCAGGCAGCGTGCTTGGAGTTTAACTTGTCCGGCGGGGCGGCTTCGTCATTGCGCTGCTCACTCGGCAAAGCTCGACTGAATAACCTTTTTCGTGGGCCCGGGCCGAGCCGACTGCACTGTGTTCACACGAACCTTCCATCGCGTTCTCGGTTGTTCAACATGCCTGCTGACGTACGCAAAAAGCAGATCCCGCCGGCAAAGGCAACAAGCAAGGGCCGGCCCGCCCAACGTTAGAACAGTCTAGAACGCCTTCGGTTGTCAAAGTCACTAATTAGTGACAGGGACACTCCTTCGGACAGATATGTCTGATTCTGCAACCCATCACCACACCAATTCCCTGAGTTTGTATCGCTCCGGACTCAGATACGCGCGGTGCTGTCCGACTTCAAGCGCCCCGCCCCTGCTCCACCACACGCACAGGCGATCCAAAAGCCCAAGGGGGCCGATCATGTGCGTCATTCGGAAATCTACCAGAGACCTCCCTAGTCTAGACAAGATGAACCCCACGCTCGCCGTCGCCGTGAAGAAGGCCGCGCGCTTCTCGCCCGCGGGCCGCCGCCTGTTTTCGTCGGGCAAGGACATCCGCTTCGGCGTGGAG
>JAIKVE010001663.1:0-10831 GCA_024679115.1 Phytophthora pistaciae
TCGGCGGGCGCGGCGGGCGGCAGGAGACGCGCCAAGATCCTGAAGCGCGCGCTGGAGCTCGTGGACCTGCTGGCCCACACGCCCGAGTCGCAGCAGCAGGAAAGACAGGCTATCGTCGTGAAGCAGGTCCTGGAGATGATCAAGCGGGCAGACGAAGACGTCACTGTGCTGGTGCGCGCCACTGACACATTGGGGCGATTCATTGACGGCAGTTTAGAGAGGATCCAAGTCGCGGCGACGGAACAGGCCGTCGCAGTGCTCATCGAGTTGCTGAAACCGGTGAGAGGACGAGATAGCTTCTCTATTTTGTACATAAGTTTGCTTGGTGGGCTCAATTTTGTGTTGTTATTGACAGAATGCTGACAATGCCGACCTGAAGCGCACGGCGTGTGAAGTTTTGATGCTGATGGGCGAGGCTCCTGGGATGCTGCAAATGATGGCTGCGCAGAACATTGTCAGCGCTTTGTGTATTTGTCTGCGGATGGAGACCCCCGCACGTGACGTAGAATTCGCTGTGGTGCGTTTACTGCTACGATTGGCGCGTGAAGCGCGAGTGTACGGGCAGATTGTTCACGAAGAAATGGTGCCGCTGCTTTTCCAAGTGATTGAACGGAACAGCAACCTCAGAGAGGTGGCAGCTACTGCGTGCATGATAATCGCCGATCTATCTGATTTTGCGCGAGAATGCAAGCTGGACCTCTCGCCGTTTATGGAGTCTTGCCGAGGGAAGACATTAGTCCTTGCTGCTACCTGTCACGCACAAGACGCCGTCGTTGTCGATAGTACTTTTCGCTTCTTTGTCAATGTGTCGAATAACCCTGTGGACTTACCTCAACTGATCAACTCGGAAACGATTGAAGGGTTGTTGTCGTTATATGTGCTGGCTGGCGGATCTGGTTACCTGGCCGAGTTGGCGGGGCATCTAGTTCACGTGATTGTGAGGCTCAGCCGATCGACACTGGAGCAGTTCACGATTCAAGAGGAAGATATTACGCTCCCAGCTCTATTTCTTTGCTTGCGGAATTACCACGAAAATGTCCGCTTCACATCCCAAGTGTTTGCAATTATGGCGAAACATTGGAACACTCAGGTAAGTTGCGCACGAAATATGTGTCGAAACATTTACGGGGGTGAGCCATTCAAATAATGTTTTCTTGTAGTGTCAGGCAAAAAGTGTACACAGTATTACTGGCTACGTTGGCATTGCAGTTGAGATACTGTGCCGTGCAATTCCTGCATCGAAGTCATGGGGAGACGAGGTATGTGCGAACTATCAGTATGCCATTGCAGCTCATGTGCTGACGACGAAATATTACACCTCAAAAATGGACATAGACGGCTGAGATTATTAACTTTCTTCGAGAAATGATGCTCGCAAAAGATGGCGCTGAAGTAGTGCTAAGTTGTGGTGGAAAGGATTTACTGGAGGTGCTTCATACTCATCTTCCCACTCCCAGAGATGACCTCAGCTCTGAAGATGGTGCACCTTGCGACCGCGTTGGTTCTCGTAGTTCATCCCCGGCCCCGCGAAGTCCACCTCTTCGTGGAACATTTGGCGGGGAAAAACTTGCTGCTGTTGTGGTAAACTTGCTGAAGAAAGCAGTCCTTGGGTTGACCGATTTGACAGTTCTTGGCACCAAGGTTTCCTCCAAATCCGACGCTACGAATGGTCTCATCGAAGATATTACCTTGCGTCCCGGTGATGCAGAATACGATGAATATGTGTCCAAGCTATCTCATCGAGGAAAAACTTTTCATTTTAAGTCGAAAGACGAAGCAGAACCTGAACGGAATGATGACCGCGGTGGCCAGAACGGTGTAGTCTGTCAAAGCTCAAGTGTTGCATTGTTGGATCTGTCGGATTCTGAGAGAAAGGAACAAATGGATGTAAAACGGGGCGAAGAGTCAGCAGAACAAAAGGACCGTGGAGATAATGTTAATGAGAGCTCCGAGGCTGTGCCTGTTGATTCAAGTGGAGAGGATGATGCAGACGCAGACAACGCAGACGAGGGAAATAATGATGACAGTGATGATGACGACGACGACGACGATACTGATGCTGGAAATGTAAAGGCTGTTGGTGATAGTGCTGAAGTTCCTCGAGTCCCCAGCTTGTGTTCAATCACTCCATGTGTTGTTCAGACTCTTCCTGAGCGCCGAACCTCTGTCTCCGCCAAATTTACTAGCAGAGATTCTTCACTTGCGCACTTTTACGAACACCTTGAAGATAGAAGATGGTACTACATGGATAGCTCTCTCGTGAGATATCCGAAACACCCGTCAAGAATGGATCAAGACGGCCAGAACAACCCTGAAGAAGCGTTCGTACTGGATGAGCCGAAGTTTCTTGAACCGTGTAACCTGCCGGATGCAGAAACTGGTGCACGTTTCGTCGAAGAAGCGAATGCAAGACGAGCCGAGTTTATTGCTAGCGAAGTCAATGCAAGAGCAAGAGTTGTCTACGAGAACTTGTCAATGGTTGAAGATCGCGACAAAGTTGCAGGTATTCCACCATTTTTGCTGAATTCCAGCATAACGCAGCACGATGCTCCGTATTTTGTCCCTGAGAAGACTAAAGCTTTCCCGGATCTGTCTAGCAGTTTGACGTTCGACAGTAATTTCGAGAGTGGGAATCTGGAGCGCGCCATCCGCATTGGTGAATACGAGTATGACCTAGTCTTGCGTCATGACTTCAACTCGTCCGGTCATATGCAGTGGTTTTACTTCGCAGTGAGCAATGTTCAAACACCAGATACAAGTCCCCGCGGTGGCCAAAAGTACCGATTCAACATTGTCAACCTATGCAAGCCAAACTCGCTGTTCAATCAAGGTTTGCAGCCCGTGGTGTATTCTGTACGAGATGCTCACCAGATAGGGAGAGGGTGGGTGAGATCGGGGACAGATATATACTATTTCGCCAACTCGTTCGTGAGGCGACCAAGGAACGCAACAAACTTTCAGGGAGTTGCTCCCACGGAGACAGCAGCCCCAGTGCCAGCCACGACAACCCCCTCCATGACGTACTATACGTTAACCTTCACGCTTGAATTTTGGAATGCTGATGATACCTATCTCATCGCTCACAGCTACCCGTACACCCTGACAATGCATCAGCTGCACATTGATAGCATCCTCCGCTCAGGACACGACACAAGCCAGGTTCTCCGGCACAGCTCATTGTGTACAACGCTGAGTGGAAGGACTTGTGACCTGTTGACAATTTCGGATTTTTCTGTTGATCAACAAGAATTGGACGCAAGGAGAGCGGTCTTTATTACCTCTCGCGTGCATCCAGGAGAATCTCAAGCGTCTTGGATGATGCGAGGCGTGATAGATTTCTTGCTTGGAAGCTCGGACGCGGCACGTGTACTACGTCGAATGTTTGTATTCCAGATCATCCCGATGCTCAACCCTGACGGCGTGTACTATGGCAACAGTCGCTGTGGCCTCTCCGCGTGTGACTTGAATCGCCAGTGGCAAGCACCGAGCAAGGCATTGCACCCGACGATTTTTCACGCAAAAGAGCTGCTTGTTAAAGAGCGCTCTTCGCGGGGAGTTGCGTTTTATTGTGATATGCACGGCCATTCAAGAAAGAAGAACGTGTTCATGTATGGGTGCGATACGAAACGAAAACCAAACCCAGCGGCTCGGGAATTTGCTAAACTGTTCTCGATGCAACAGACGGCCAAGAAGTACATCTCGTTCCCGGATTGTAGCTTCAAAGTGAGCAAGGATAAGGAGACGACTGCCCGTGTGGTTATAGCGAATGAGCTGAAGATCACCTGGAGTTTCACACTAGAGGCTTCATTCTGCGGCGCCAACTACGGCGAGCTGCAAAACATGCATTTCAACACCAAGCATCTCCGTGAAGCCGGGGCTTCGCTTTGCGAAACGTTATTCCAGGCCTGCGTAAGTGATGCTAGCGTTCGAGACCGGCTGATGGCTAAGGTGGATGACTCTACGGTGTGCTTTCCACAGCTAGTAGAACCTCATTTGCGTGAGGCTGGGGCTGTGAGCGAAAGTTCATCAGTAGATCTGGAGACTAATGTGAATCCGCGGTCTTCCTTCCTCAATAGAAAGACTGGGTCTGGGAAGAAAATCACAAACGAGGCTGCTCCAAAATCTGTCAGGCGAAAGACTTCCAAAGCACGGACAGTCAGTACATCGGATGCAGGAGCCTCAAAAGTGACTGAAACCAGCGAAGGATCAGGGAGACGGAGAAGACTGAGTCGCCAACAGAACAAGTCGACTTCATTGGCCAGTGGACTTCTTGACGGGACCACTCGTGATGCTACGGATCCAGCTTTCGTTACTGATGACTCTACTAGCGGACTTGATCTCGCCTACATTCCACCGCCCAAACTAAGCGGAAGAAAGCTTCGCAGCAAATACCCGAAAGTTCGAAGGACGAAGAGCAGCCCTGATGGACACGTAAAGTCTCGTCGTCGAGCCATCCCAAGTCTTACATCTAATGATGCTAGCGACGAGCCCGAGGAGGCTATCAGCCAGCAGGGAACAGCCAACGGGTTTGGTGCAGCAAACAGCTACCCTTCTGGCGATTCAGTAATGCCGCTAGTGTCTCCATCGAAACTTTCAGCAGTACCTGGCCCACCCACCTCCTCCGTTCGAAACGGTTTCCAAGGCCCCGAGTCCACGTACATACGATCACCCAAATCGATCTCATTCCCGTACCCCACCAACATGCTTGGCATTCCTCTCCGAGACACGTCGGTTCTTCTCCCGTCTCCAGTAGGCGAAGTTATAACTCGGTCACCGAAAGCACCCGCGAATCGTATTCGCTTCAGGTAAATTGAGATCTGTCAGCAACGAGACGTATTGATTCACTAACTTTCATGCATTTTTTGCAGAGGAGCTGGGAGGCAATTTTCAGCGGTCAATACGATCCCGCGGGCCAGTATCCACGACATTTTGGTAAGATGTGTATACTACATTGTGGTTTGAATTGCTTGCGGACTAACTAATGCATTTTCTTCACGTTATTTTCTGTCAGAGATCCGACTCGGTAACAGCGTTCCAGTCATATGAAGCGGATCTTATCAACGCATCGACTATGGTTATTAGACAACGCGTTCCGGCAAACAATAACGCTCCGGTTTCATCCGATCAAAAGAATCTATCGCCACCATCGTCCAGCTATCTCAGTTTTCCGAGCGTCATGTAGCACGAAATCGACGAGTATTTATTACGGCTTGTTTACGGCGGCGGTAGCTGCCGCCACCAGGGAATCCAAACGACGTTCTACATTTCGAAGTCGGTTAAGTGTGGATTTTTGTTCTTGCCGAAGCGACGATAACCACATTTCTCGGCACTGAAGCATCCCAACTTCCGGGCTGACGTAGTCGCCAATCGACTTCTTCCGAAGCTCTCGTTGAATGGATGTGCACAGATAGAGACTGTCACAAACTGGAGTAGCAGAGTAATAATGTAATGTTAGACACCCATAAGCTGCCGCAAAGACAACTGATTCGTTTTTACCTTTTCGATACGAACTGGTCCCAGGTTCAAAAGTATGATATCGTCGCCACGCAACTTGAATCGTGCGTGCGCAGGCATTTCGTAGCTTGCAGTCGTATTGATGGCGCCGCAAAGAGTAAATGAAACGCTTATCCCGTTCATCGAGACGTAGTAGAGCGAACAGTGCCGCACTCTACAAACAATATCGAAATGCAATCAACAAAGTAATTCAGAGAAGTGTTCGTAAATATCATAACATACTCGGCACTGTCAGCAAATATAGACGTACCAATGCTGCTACAAGCAGAATTCCTGAAATCATTCCACCGACGACGAGAAGAGCTTGGCCAGCCGTTGTTAAAGGCACAACATCTCCGTAACCAACCGTAGCCATCGTTAGAGCTACAAGCCACAAAGTGTTGGAAAGCGGTGCTAATGTGGGGTTTACTGGTGTCTCCACGATTGTAATCGCGTATGAACTAATCACCAACGCTCCCAGGAAAGCAGTAAAAAGTAGTCGGAATGGATGCGACTGGAGAAAACACTTGATCGCGAACAAAGGAGTCATAGTATCAACGCGGTGCAGAGCCCCCAAGTACGATGTATGGTAACTGGACAACAAAATGGTAAAGAAGTGTGAGACACATGAACAAATGTGGGTGACAAGACAAAGCACGGCTACCTGGAAAAGCTGGACAGGTTCCGGACTACTCGTGGAATCATATACAGTCGTAGCAGTGAAATCAATCCCAGGACCTCGAATCTGCGAAGGTATAGCATAGAGCTCGTCATGTTAGCGGTTGTAAACCAACGCACCCTATCAGTAGGAACAGAAGCATGGATGGTACGTACGGATAGGAATATTCAAGGTAGCAGCTTCCCTCCTTAACCACAAACGGCGCGCCACACGACCCATCGTCCGTGTAGTACTTCCATTCTTGAACCTCAAAACTGCCGCTGGTTCCAGGCGGGACGACGATAGCACAGGCACCGAGCTCTAGTGCCAGTTGCAGTAGTTGCTTGTGCATCCGGATGAAGGATACATTAGGTGGCAACACATTGCGGCGAATCAGAATTCGACGCTTCATGATGAAGCGCCAAAGAATGAGACTGAGCAAAAACTTGGTCAGAACAGCGTTCACTATACGCAGCGCGAGCTTGAGGTTCTTGCTGGTAACGTATTCGATATCCATGATAACAAGCACCACTCCAACCTAACACCAATCGTCGTAAAAGTTTTAGTACCAATTCGTTGCAACGCAGTACAATATTCACCACTGGTGGAAATCGTCCATAACGAGCCAGCGGAGCTGTGCTTCTCACCATTGCAATGGCACAGGCAGCGTTCTCCATGGTATGTTGCCGGTCGTACATCTCTTGGAGAGAGTAAACATCCTGCAGAAGGTAATCGTTGTGAGTATTTGCTGTACACTCTCCTCCAGTATCTTCCGGTCTTAGGTACCTGGATGACATGTTTGGCGACGCGGAGACTCTTGCCCGTGGGCGGCAAGTTCGGCGGCAGGTACCCAATGCTTTTGCGTCGCAGCAGCGCAACATCCGAGGCTTCGCTGTGCCGGTTCTTCTGCTGGAAGGCGTCCTCCACCTGCAGCTCTACGGCATCGCGTTCCGCATCCAGCCGCGCCGAGCTTCGCCGCCGGGCAAGCATTCTGATATGGCTACAGCAATAATTAAGTTCCAACAGTTATGAGCTTCGCATAATTATGGTATTTGTAACGACATAAATAGGGATCGCAAAAAATCCCTAAGGTACTGTAAAAACTGTAATTATGCCCCCTCCCTCTAATAACGATAGTGCCCCACCCTCATATAAAGCCCCACCCCAAATCCTTTTCTGAAAAATTGAGTTTGATTCTGAGTTTTGCCTTATAATTCCAAATGTTTCACATCATAATATTAAAGTTTGTATACCAATTACATTAATTATCAGCGATTATTGTTAAATTTATTGTGTAAATAGACTTTTTAACGCTATTTGTTGCTGGTCATCCGTAGTGCCCCAGTCCCTTTAATAGTACCCCCCTTGTAATAATACCCCAGATTGGGAGGGGGGCACTGCTCAATACCCCACGGGGCATAATTACAGTTTTTACAGTACTTGGCTAAGAATTGGGCTTAAATAATTGTTTTGTTTATAAATTCATGCGTACCGTAAAATAGTGTGATTTGTAAGAGCCAGTTTTGATTTGCGTAGAGCCATTTGAGCTCGCCAATCAAGTTTGTAGGCGAACATGGCGGATGCTGCGCTCGAGACTGGTGCTGTGGTGCAGGTGACGCATGTCGCTAGCGGCTTCTCGTTCCGGGCGCTGGTGGAGCGCGGAAGCTCGTCGGGCGCGCTGATGCTGAGCTTGTGCAGCTTGGAGAGGCCCTACGAAAAGCTGAAGGTGGCACTCAACGGCCACGTGAGTTGGGCGCTGGCCGCCGCCAAGTTCGCCGCCTTCCTAGTGGAGTTTGAAGAGTCCAAGGGCGACGGCTTCCTGGTGCATTTCAAGTCGCTGGCGCATCAGAAGAAGGTCAACCGCTCGGAATCCACTGGGTGGTTCTTGGGCGTGGCCTCGTCGTCGTCGCTGGGTCTCATTGGCGACGCTGGTAAGGGCGAAGAGAGTTTGTTCCACTTGACGGTTGTGTCCACCCGTGCCGCATTCGCGTTGGATCCGACGCGGTCGCTCATGACGCAGTCAAGGCATGGCTCCATACTGAGCGAGTCGCAGCGACGCTCGTTCATGCAGCACGGATACCTGCAGATCCGCGGGGCCGTGCCGCTGCCATTGGCGAACGCCGCGCTGCGCCGCATCAACCACGACCTCGGCATCCCTGGGAACATGATCGACGGCGGAGTGGAAGGCAACATCAAGCTGGCGGGAAACACGTCCAACAGCGACGCGATTCTCGATCTGTACTACCTCTCGGACGTCTGCAAGTACGTGGAAGCACTAGTTGGCGCAGACCAAGTTGTGCCGCCTCAAGGAGCGCAGATCGCCCTACGGTTCCCGGAACTTGGCGAGCCTCGCGAACCTTTGGGGACGGAATGGCATACCGACGGTATGCGGCAGGGCCGACTGCACCCGTTCACTCTGCTGGCTGGCATCGCGCTGTCTAATGTCCCGGAGCCTCTATGCGGAAACTTGACCGTGTTCCCTGGATCGCACGTATCGCTTCACAGTCGCCTGACTGCAGACGGAAAGCTGCGCGGACATGACGACGAGTGCTACAAGGCCGACAGCGTGTGGGGGGATGGCACGCTACCTGATCTAGGGGTTCCAGTACAGCTCCTGGCTGCACGTGGGGACCTGGTCCTCGCGCACCCGAACCTTGCACATCGCGGTGGTCTCAACTTTTCCCCGGACATTCGCTACCAAGTGTACTTCCGCATCAAGCACAAGCAGCTCGATGAGCTGCAGGACCAATGCATCGCTGACCCCTGGGCGGACTTACAGGGACTCAGCTTGACGATAAGAAGAATTCTATCGCCAACTAGCTTTTATTTATAGAGACGGGCTCAACGATATACACGAAAAGTTTGTGACGTGCAGTGCAGCCAAAGCATTTTGCGAGAACTGAGGTGAGTGAAGCCCACAGGCTCAACTCACAAATTAGGTGCGCCATCATACTACTCGGCCTGACTGCTGCTCGGAGGACACAGAGGGGTGCTTCTGCTGGAAGCCACTAGACACGGGGGCTGCGTATGCTGCGGTCGACGGCGCACTGCTGTTCGGGTACATGTTCTCCATGTTGTTGCTGCTAGCGGTGGGGTGACTTGTCGTCTGCAGCAACGCACTCGATGTGGCTACCGCAGGTGCGGCACTGACGGCGGCCCCGCCTGTCGACGCCAAGATGTCCTGGAAATTCATTTTCCGCCGCCTCGCGTCTGCAAACTGGCCCATATCCAGCGTCCTCGATCGGCCGTCACGCGGCTGCCCCATCGTGGGGCCTCCAGACGTAACAATCGGTGGCGGTCTGCTCAACAAGCTCCTGCTGGACAGCGACGGCAACGCGCTGGAAGTTTGCTGGCCCTGTGAGTCGTTGCTAGTAGAGCTGGAAGACGGCGGAGGGTGTAGGTACGGGCTGGCACTGATAGTCATGGAGCGCATTCGCGTCACCTCTTGGCCTGGATAATGGGAGGCAGCCGAGGGGAATGGTGGGAAGCGGCTATCGGTGGCCTCCCGACGAGCTGGGGGCGGAGGAAATTGAGGGTTTCCAGCAGAAGGAATGGATGGGCGCATGGAACTGGGCGCAGTCGGTCGCGGAGGGAACATGGGGTTGCCACTGGTAGGGATGGATCGGCGTTCGCCGTACGCTGGTGGAGGCGGGAACGCCGGATTCCCTGCAGATGGAATAGATGACGCTGCACGCACGGGGGTGGCCCCGATTTGCTCGCGAAGACTGGTAACCCATCCATCCACTTGTGACACATCGAGGCCGGTGTCCCTGGCAAGCTGCAGTCGCTCGGTGTCGCTTGGATAAGGGTACTCGCGCCGTGCGTTCGCGTTCACCCATTCCTGCAGAATCTTGTGTCCCCGCGGTGAGAGACTGTTGCGAGGGGCGTGACTGTCGTGGCCGCGCTCCAGTACGCGCTCTCGAATTCGCTCAGCATCCAGGTAATCGTCTACGTCCGTCCTTGCTGGCGCCTCCGACATTGAACGCACAGCACGCGGCGGGTACATTGGAGCGTTCACCGGGAATGCCTGCGGTCGCGCATACCGGTCAAAATTTGCCGCCGCTGCCGCGTGGGGCGGGGCGCCCAAACTGCCAGCGTCAAACGAGTGTCGCACCGCCGGCCGAGGGGCGTAGCTGCTATCGGCGTACTGTTGGCTCATTCCGGCGCCCGGGAACTCGCGCACAGCCGTGTGGTCGAACTCCATTGCAGACTGCAGCTGACGCGAATGCTCGCGACGCATCATGGGCTTCCAAATGCGCTTGCGGGCGTTGGTGAACCAGTTCGTGAGCTGTTTCATGCTGATACCAGTCTTCTTGAGCAGCATTTGCTTGTCCTGGAAAGTGCCATTACAACGTCACGAAGACAACGGATAAAAGTTAGTGAGAGGCAGCCACTTGACGACATCCTCTTTATCTCTTGACGCTTCGTACCTCATCCGTCGGGTACGGGTGCTTCACGTGCTCGCGAGAGAGCATCCATCCCTTGAGGATGGCGACCGTGTGCGGCGGCAGTTCGCGACGCGACTTCTTGGAAGGCTGCTGCTGTTGCTGCTCCTTGGTCTTGTGGGCATCCGACGTGTCGGCGCTTCCGTTGGCGCCGGCGTCGTCGGTGGGGCTTGAGGGCTGCTTGCGCTTCCTGTCGGCAGTGGGGGGCGACGCCGCGCTGCTGGAAGGGGCGGCA
>JAIKVE010001664.1:0-10830 GCA_024679115.1 Phytophthora pistaciae
CCCCCGCCGCCGCCGCCGCTTGGCTTCATATTTTGTAACACCTTTTTCGGCATTAATATGCCTCGCTCTGTAATACTTTAATAAGCGATAGAAGCGCGAAAGCAGCACGCAATAGTCGATAGCAGGGCCAATGCATGCAGTATATGGTGATTGTGAAGGGGGATGATTGATATTTCCAGCATGCTCAGCTTAGGTGTACTATATTATTTTAGGGGTGAACACATTATAGCTGCTGCAGCACTTGGCTATTTTTCTAACTCCTACTATCAATTAAAATAGGCCCACCGCGGAGCAGCAATGATAGGTACGCTGGCCGTACGACTTAGAATAAATAAACTGAAGCGAAGTTGATTTATTATAAATGCATGCTACGATATTGATATGGCTCCCCCCGGAGTTTTCGATAGCAACGCGTAGTAAGCAGTGGCAGTTTGTAATAAGCAATAACGGCACGTAGCAATAGATAGCAGTGCGAGTAAATGTAGCGGAAGGCGTGCACGAGAATATTACTAACATGAGCAGCATAATTTTACTGTAATACTTTAGGGATGTATATAATAATATTATTATAGCTATAGCGGCGCTCTGCGTTCATCTTGGAGGGATATTCATCTACACTTCGTATATCTTTAAGGTAGAGTATGTAGCGTTAGGATAATGCGTTAGTGGAGTAGTAGATAATACTCACTGAGTGGAAGCCTTTTATTATAGTTTACGGTGTGTTTTCTTCTCTAACCGTGTTATTGGACGGATATACATGCAGTACACGGAATTAGCATAGGGCAAACGTGAATTTATAGTTACGAGTGCGAACTCTCTACATCTTACCTACTGTAATGCAGGTGTTACGCTAAAATGCTGAATAATAAACTGATAGCCATGCCTAAAACAATGAGTTTGGAAGTAGACCACGCAGTAGTTAGCGCAGCCCGCAGCTACATTTTGGCGGAACATACGAAATACTAAAACGATGTTAGCCATGTATACTCGGTATTTATATAAGATCACAAGCATTTAATGTAATGCTAAGTACGGGAATAACAAAGCCCATACTTTTATTGTTGCTGAGGTTTATAGTCCAATGTAGAATGAAGGTATTATAGCCTACGAACTAAAACCAGAGAGCTACGGTGGGATGATAAACTGAATAAACAACAAGTAAGACATAGACTTATGTGAGCACACAGAAGATACCAACACCAGATCATCTAACCTACAATGACATATTGCTCATGTTTACTCTACTAAATTTACAATAAATGCAGATTGTTAGATATGTACTGTGCGGATACTTTGTAATTCGGGTTAAATAGTTGCGACGGGTTGGACACGGTTTCCAGCACAGGACTGTTGCCCTGCAACATGCATCTACTCATAGTAACTCTGACGTGGAAATTAATATTTAAGCTGATACCAGCCACATCACTACTGATAGTACTTTAACCCCTCTAGCCCCGCTTCCTGTATTCTACAGGGCAAGCACTTTGCTTATCCTGTATAATACAGGATTAGAAATCAGGCATACTTTAATCAAATGAGATTATACAAATGTCAAGTGAGCTCTACCGATCGCACGATAAGCAAGGTTGTTGCTAAGCTCGGGGGGTATAATTCGTGGCTCAGAATTTTTCGAGATTTAGGGAGTTTGCGCGCGCCATTGTTCGCGCCATTTGCGAATCGGACGTACACGGAGCACAAGAAACGGAAACTCGCAACACCGAAACACAAGCATGCGGAGCTGAGATCACCAGTCACCGGTACGTGTTTGGAGTAGTTTCCTCTGACACATGATGAGCTAACGTTGCTCTAGTGTTCTATGGCTTAGTGTTCCAGCGCATGACCTCCCTCCCTTATCAGGAGTTGCAGTCTACGGCACGTGTTTGAATATGTTCTGTGAATGATTGGCGTGCTAACTTCGATGCACCGTTGCTTGGACAGGCTTAGCGACGTGATGCAGACCCTCTTCTCGGTGATCAAGGTAACTACTACTCAATGCGTTGTCTTTGGCTGTTTACTAACGTTTGCTAAATATGATACTGCACGCAGAGGCTCGATCAAGAATCGCCTGGTCCTCGCGAGACTTCGAAACGCGGCACTTGACATCCTCCTCCCCTCTAAACAACGCATGCGGCCAAAGAAACGACGAAGTAATCAAGACAATCGTTTGGTGGAAAGCCGATCGGCGCGGATGGCTTCTTGCTGTGCGTTGCTGCCGGTGCCAATTGCTACTGGTACGTTTCTGTTTAACCTGTAGGAAACAGGATAGCGTTTAACACTTTTGTCCGTTTATTCTGTATAGTACAAGATTGATCAAGATTGGCTCAACCACGAAGCGTTGTCAGGGTCATGGTACGTCACACGTGGCACCGCATTGCACCGTTAGCCTACACTGTCAAGGGCTCCTGGAAAAGTGCTCATTAGCGAGGGCTGTTTCTTTTTTCAAGTGTGTTAGTGTCGTTCATCTTTTCAGCAAGTTCAAGTGGCGTCGCTCAGCAAAAATGGCAAGGACGGCACAGACGACATAAGCAAGCTGGCGAATACAATTGCGTTGTTGGCATAGAGACTCAATCCACTTCATTTTTTCTTTTGTGTTATGTTATGACTTAGTGACACACTTTGCCGCTAGCAGGCAGCAAAAAAGAAAGCTTTGACGACGTCCGCTCGAATCGGACTCAATACAATCTAGCCCCGTGTACGAGTGAATCGGAGATGAAGCATCATGCGGCGTTGGGTCATTATCTCACTACTTGTAACGATACATCGAGTATCACGCCAAATAATGCTAGAGCCTCTTCCCCATTAGCAGTAGCTGATGACGCTCAACTGCAAGTGAATGGAGTGATTTGCGAGGGAAGGTATTTGTTGATTTTTGACATTTTTTCTCTACAAACCTATAATTTATCGTCGAAGAATACAGGGTATCACCTGACACATGTGAAAAATACTATGTACCCAACAGGGTAGATAACAAAGAAATGATTGTGATATTCACAATCCTCGCAAAAACTCCGCAATAGTAAAGCCAAGTCATGTTCTTATCCTGTAGAATACAGGGTAACTTTTGCATAAAATCGCAGGGCTAGAGGGGTTAAACCTGTATAAACATGTACACAATGGAAAATAGTACCATCTAAACAAACTTGAAAAAAGCCCACCAGAGCGAAGCGGGGGTGGGCGGCCCTTACTACTGCGACTAACCACAAAACCTTCCGCCACGCGGCGGTGGCGCTCGGCTAGTCGGTCATCAAGACCAGAGTACCTGATCAGCTATGCATAAGGTCTAGCACCGTGCTGTTCTTCGCGTGTGGCTGCACTAAACAATCACTACACTTCTATGTTGAAGCAAGTCTCGTGCCAGAGACTTGGGAGGAAGGGTATTTCCAATGCCCTCCACCACTCACGATTAGAACCTTGGCGGGTCAGGCGGCAGCCGACCGCCTAACCTCGCGCCGCCCTGCAGCACCGAGTCTCTTTACGACCAGACTCCAGTGGCGCTGGCAGCTACCCTGTTTGGGCTCCGGCTCAACTTCGTCGATGAAGGCTTGGTGTCTATCAGCTCATATGCAGTTTGAGTCTTGGTTCTCTGTTAACCATGTCTGCAGGCGGAAGCATCACACACCCCATGGCAGCGTATTCCTTTACGGCTTTCTGAGTAGTGGTATGACATGCACGAATACTTAGACTCAGCCCTATTGGCACCGAGTCAGGGAAACGTGTTGTCACAACGTCGTGCAGCCCTAGCCGCGCCAGGTCGTACCGACGATCACCACCGCGCAGAGACCGCGGCCTCGCAGTCAGATCGAGCGTCCTCCTGCATGTGGCCCATGAGGTATCGCCCTCCGGCAGACACACTCCCTTCTTAATAAACCATGCCCATGGAGTCGGCTGCGACGCAACATGCATCAGGGGTGGGGCGCACATTCGTGATGCCGGAAGGTTGCCTCTCTCTCGGTCGAGGCCATGGCGGCCAGTCTGCGCTTGGTCCTCAGACGAAAGCATGTGTGCTTACGCATCACCATGGCGCAGCTTAAAGCTGCTCAGCATGACTGCTGGCCAGATGGCCTCGATCATGGGTGTTGCCAACAAGGCCGAACCTGAATGTGTTGTCTTTGCGGGCATTCACACTTATGTGATGTAGTGGATGAAGATATTTTTGTGCGGACAGCATCGACAACCCAAGATCAACAAGGCGGCCGATATCGACTCCGTGGAACAAGATCAACGACGTGCGGCCCGGCGTAGTTTAGAACGCTTTAAACAAGCACGAAGGTCAAGTGAGCGACTTCAAGTGGAACAGCTTCTTCGGAGATGCTGGCGTGCCAATCCCCGGTATATCCGATCCAAGTCGACGATATCGATCTTGGCGAGGATGACGTGATCTTGGAAGAAGAGTGATGATCTCGGCCCTATGGGTTACGCAGACATCGCACAGAGAGCCAGCGGCACCACCAGTATTCAAGGGAGCCAGAGAGCACGCGCCAGGACCATAAGAGAGCAAGAGAACGATAGGACAAGGACTTAGGCAAAGCTAACATTTAAACAGAGTTGATTTTACCTTCTACTGATCAAGTGGTCTTCGCCTTCGCACTACCGGGCACGGGATATACTTTGGCCCACCCGACGTTACGCAAGTCGACTTACGCCCCGACATCAAGGAACCCCCGGACGCCAGGATAGCTTGGCCCAGCGTCCGCCAACCCTCACTACGACCCACCGCTAGAGGAAGCGGCAAGCAAGGAAAGACAAAGGAAGGTCACACCCCGACCCCAAGGCAACCCCAGGCCAAGATCACATCTGGCCGGCGCGTAACGATCCAGGCAACCCCAGATCGTAACCGCCACAACTACTCCGGCGCAGCGTGAAGCATATCCGCGTTGCTGCCACAAGTTCCCGCTGTCCGCCAGACAGTCCAAGACTCGACCCCAAGCGCGTCTTCCGAGATCATCCGAAGAGCGATCCAGCCCACCGACGGGTACACAAGGTGAGGATCAACAACTCCACGGAAGATCGGAGTACCCCCTCCGTTAGTCGGCAGTTCGGGCGCCGTGTGCAAGAGGACCCCCGCGATCTGCAAATTTCGCGGAGCCGCTTCGCCACACTTAGCGCAGTACTTGCAGCGCTGTTGCGGCGCGGAACCATAAGTGTGCGCGAGGCACGTACTGTCTGTCTAGTTGCGGTGCGTGCGACACGTAACGCCCACTGTGTCGGTGAGGCATTTGATGTTCGTGGCACTTGCCGTGCTCATGGCACTTGCTGTGCTCGCGGGTACAATCAAATTACCCATTACATGAAGAGTGACACCCGTCACTCTATTGAGTACGTGGTACATGGTACCAGTAACACTGCAGGCCAGCCATTTGAGATATGTGGGCTTTAGTATAGTTAACTTGTAGTTCGTATTACTACATAGTTAACCTCGACCATACCGTCAGTCTTATAACCTTCTTCCGTTTGAGGCGGGGAACTGGTGAACTACTTTTCACCTGGATACTGATATCCAACCGCTCTTCCTCGGTAAATGCTGTGTGATTTCGTCACAGTAAACATAGTACTGCACGGTTGGCGAACTTGAGGCGGCAATCAAGGCTGGGACTCCATTGGGCAAGAGTATCTTATTAAGCTCGTGGAGTCCATGCCTCGCCACGGCCTTGCGGTAATTAGAAGAAAAATAGACCGACTAAGTACTAAATATTAACCCTTTCACGAGCAACTTCAATGAGGGGCGCATCCTGCGCCTTTTTACAGTCTGATTAAGGTAAAGTGCCAATCCTGGCGCGGTGCCAATTTTTGGCACGGTTTTTGACTTGGTTTCAGTATACTTTTGACGAAAAACGGGGTGGTCCGAACGTAAAAGATGTTCCAGGTGATTTGAAATGACTTAATTTTGTATGGACCGTGCCACGAACTGGTCCACCATTTTTACCTGTATATTTCTACCAACTTTGACCGCTCGTTGCTATCGAATCAAATCAGAGTGGAGCCCACATATATGTTCACCAGATTGGCCCTTATCTCCTCTTTGAATGGTGTACGGTTTGTACGTTCCTTTTGAATGGCGCGGTAGATATGCGCCAGTTTCTGGGACCATCCAAACCGTGCCATGATTGACATTTTACCTTATATACATTGTGTTGAAAGGGTGCCCTTGTACCGCGAAAAGGATATTATTGTGTATGGTGTTCATAAAACTGTAATTCGTCATAAAAAGGATGTGGCGAAGAGGGCGACTGACTCGGAGGTGCGCGCGCGTGTGCGTGTGCTGCAGTCGCCGGCAATTGGGGTCCAGGCAATGGTGGAGCTGGCGTCGACGGCGTAGTCGAAGCCGACGGACTGCGTCACGTTCCTGGTGGCGGAGACGGCGTTCATGACGGACGTCACGGCGACGACAACCGTGCCAATTTGATGCATGTGTCGCCAGCCGATATGGCGGAGATCAGCTGGCCCAAGCAGCCTGCGTTGCGTTTGACGTGCCGCAAGGCCGTTGCGAAGGAGGAGACCGACTCGGAGGTGTGCGCGTGCGCGTGCGTGTGCGTGTGCGTGCGCGTGCTACAGTCTCCGTGACTGAAGTACTGGTGATGGTGGAGGTGGTGACGCCGGTGTAGTCGAAGCCCAAGGACTGCAGTTCAGTAGTGGCAGTAGCAGTAGGAGTAGTTGAGTATCAATCTAGAAGTGGATTCATTAGAAGTACTTCGTTTAGCAGCTCTTCGAGTGTACTGGTGTATCTGACGCACCTTGGCCCAGCTTGTTTCTTTATTATTGACTTTGTCGACGGCACGTTTGAGCTCCATTTGTGTGGTCTCAGGTGATCCAAGTCACTCGCTTGTCCGCTGGCGACTGAGGAAACAGCAACATTATATTAGTTAGTTAGTACAAATACTAAGTGTTAGTCTGTGCATGACTACAATACAATACACACGATCGTGGGCGTGGGCGTGATAGATTTCTTCTTATGCACACGGGTGTCTGGTTTGTCGGATTAGTGTCAAGTCGACCAAACTTCAGAAGTAAAGCTGATAGAGCGTTTGTTTCAGGCGTCTGGGGTGGGGGACTGGGTAGAAAAGGCGGCTTCTGCTCTCACAGAGATCGCCTCCATACCGCTCCCAGTCACACGGATCTTCATGGCATGTGGGTATTAGAGTATGTACTTTTGGCGCTGGTGCCAAAATTCATAATTTGTATCCTATTTGAGCCCTATGAGGACCTCATAAACCCACACAAGTATCATGATCGTAGGGATCATGATAAACCATATCTAATCAGTAGCACCTAATTCGGCCTACAAGCCGAGATATTGCTAAAAGTGTTCCGCTAAATCGGGGCTCGTATGATTTGGCGGCCTGGTACTGAATAGCAAGTCTTTTCAAAATCCGGTACCAAATAGCAATTTCCCCTTTAAAACAAAACGAGCGCCCCGGGGCGTCATCTCCTCTTCCAAACATTTATACACTTCTTTCGCTTATACCGGTACTACTATTAGTACAATGTTCTACAATTCAGCGTCTGGCGGATTGAAATCTGTGTGTTCCGCAAACGCTTCTAGCGGAATCCCCAAAGCAGCGGATGGCCTCTTTCCAGCGGAAAAGCACATCCGCTGTCTTAAAACAGCGGTGCTGCGGAACACACTCGAAGAGATGAAGAGGGACACGCTCGCGCACTCGCATAAAAATCCAAGTTACTGCATTGACAGAAAAACTATGACGCCGTCTTGTTAAAAAACCAATATTAGTGGTTCTCACGGTTGGCAGATTTGCAGGCTGCAGGTAAATCTAACCAATCAGCGCAAACCTGCAGGTGTGTTCAGAAAGTGCATTGCAGGTTCGCCAGCATACTTTGCGACTTGCTGCAGGTTTGGTTGCAGGTTTGCAGGTAAATTCTATTGGCTGATGAAACCTGCGAACCTTCCAACCGTGAGAACCACTATTATTGGTGGATAAAATCCAGAGATGGTGTGGTTCACGAAAACACTTTTCGCAATGCAGTCGAGAGCTCTACTGCGTGCGCCACGGAAGGCCTGGCAGCTCAACAAGCCGCCCTTCGCGTCGCTGCGCGGTGTCCAGGTAGTGAAGACTGGTTCTGTACTGACCGGTCGCTGCTTCAGCTTGACGGGGTTAGAGGAATGGAACGCGGCGGCTTCGACCAGAGAGGAGATCGAGACTACGAGTCAACAGGAAAAACTGCATGGGAGAACTGTCGCCTGCGAGGAGAGGATTCTCTCCGCTCTGCGAGCTTACAAGGAAATTAACGGGGACACACTAGTGTCTGGACCATTTATCGTGCCATCAGGTGATGCCCGCTGGCCGCGTGCGGCATGGGGCTATGCACTTGGGCAAAACGTTAATTATCTGCGGAACCAAGCTAGGAAACAGGAGCTGCCGTTGCGGGTGGAGAGCGAGCTGAAGAAGATGAACTTCACCTTCAGCGTTAGTCAATTTCACTGGGACGAGATCATCATACCCGCTCTGCGCCACTTCTACGAAGTTCACGGCCACACGGATGCCCTTACTGGTTTGTTGTCCCGGAAGGCGACGATGCGTGGCCACGGTTGGCGTGGAACTGGTCGCTGGGTTGCACGGCTCATCATATCAGATTCTCAAGCGCGTATGCTCGACAAGTGGAGGACTCAAAGGACGAGCTCAAGGAGATGAAGTTCTGCCTCGAAACGTCGAAGAGTGAGCATGACTGGAATGAGAAGATTCTCCCAGCGCTGAAAGTGTACCGTCCGATACATCACCATTGCATCGTTGAGGTCGCGTTTGAGGTGCCTCGTGAGTCTCCATGGCCTGAAGAAGCTTGGGGTATTCGTCTCGGGAAGGTCGTAAATCAGATTCGGGTGGGAGCAAACTACGTCGAGTGCGCTGTTCGGGACGAGAAGACTCTGAAGAAAATGGGATTCGTGTGGGACCGCAAGGCAGCCATTTGGAACGATCAAATCATTCCAGCGCTGCAAGCCTACTTCGCAGAGTTCAACACTTGTCAAATGCCCACGACTTTTGCTGTGCCAGCGTGTGAGCCTTGGCCCAAGAGTGCGTGGAATATGGCACTTGGGAGGCAAGTCTACCGTATGAGAAAGAACGGGTGTTCCTTCTCTTTTATTGGACGTGAAGTCGACCGTTTGAAAGATTTGGGATTTCGCCTTGAACTGAGTCGCCAAGCGTGGGATAAGCTAGTTGGTCCCTTGCTGGAGATCTACGAGTCCTGCTTTGGTGACATGGAAGTCCCGCACGAATTCGTCATTCCATCGGAGGCTCCGTGGCCAAAGAAGATGTGGGGAGTTCACTTAGGTGTCTTCGTGGCGAGCAATGCATGGGGACGAGAATGAACGACCTCGGCGTTGAGTTCCTGTGACGCACTGATCCTAGAACGCGGTTAACCTGGCAGAGTAATCATCGAAATTGGCAAACAGGTTTCTCCCCTCTTCGACGTTCTTCGTTTGGAAGTGCCGATGCTGATCATTTGATGGCACCATTAGGGGTGAATCCCTCCACTGGTACTGTAAGAGCTGTAAGAGCTTTTTTTTTTGTTTTCTACCTCTGTATTGCGGCCAAGTTGAGTGACTGCGACGGCACACTGCTGGCCGGGTGTCGTGGACGAGTTCAGCTTCGAAGTTGAGCGCCGGCTTTTCTGGGATGCGGAAACAGAAATGCTCAAACGACCATGGGCTGTTACGCGTTGGGTCGAGCGTTGAGCAAGTGGTGCGACGCATACATGTACTTCATTGTCTGCGGAAAGGGGGCTACTGTGCCTCCTGCAAACGCGACGAGCATTGGTATCAATCAGTAGCGCCCACATGTCGAAAAAAGAGGAGCTTTGTGCCACCAATTAATTAGCCTTATGCTAACGGTCATTCTTCTCCCAGTAATTCCTCTTGTTTTGGCTCGTATCTACTTGTTTGATCGCCTACCACGGCAAACGCACTGTAACAGGTATGAAATGTAGCCATGCCAGACGGTGATCGCGGCAGCGGTTGCAGAGCCCAAGCGGCAACGACAGCCCGAAGAAGCCATGCCAGACGGTGATCGCGGCAGCGGTTGCAGAGCCCAAGCGGCAACGACAGCCCGAAGTGGCAACCATGCGGAGAACCGCACATGAAGGATCTTTGGGCTAGAGGGTCGCCGTGGGCAGCGGTCCACGGAACGGATCGAAACGAGTGGTGAGCAGCGCGCGACGGGTGGCGTGCTCCGTCGCCGCGCGAGCTAGCGAGCGCTCACTTGGGCTTGTACCCGGACGAGAGCAAGTGGGGGCACCCGCAGCCCTTGCAGCGGCGCACGGCGTGCTGACGAACGAGAACGAGCTGGTGGACGAGGTCGTGGACGAAGACAAGCTGGTGGACGAAGACGTGCTGTCGGACGATGACGAGCTGTAGCAGGACGACGATGAGCTGCAGTGGGTCGATGACGAGATGTCGGGCGATGACAAGCTGCAGGATGATGACGAGCGGACGGACGACGACGTGCTGTCGGACGAGAACGAGCTGTCGGACGAGCTGCCGGACGAGATCGAGCTGACGGACGACAACGAGTTGACGGACGACGCCAAGCTGCCGAGCGAGAACGAGCTGCCGGATGATGACGAGCTGTCGGGCGAGAACGAGCTGACGAACGAGAACGAGCACCAGAACGACGAGAGCGAGTCGCAGGACGACAACGAGCTGCCCTGGTTGTACTGAGGTTAATAAATAGGGGCGTAGGTCCCGGCTACTTTGCGGTGGCCCACAGGTGTTGATGTTGAAGTGACAAAGCCCCTCATAACAACGGACCTTGGCGTGGACGCAGCAAAAGCACTACGAGCGACGACCCGCTGGCGGGCTGGCGTTAGCAGACCCGTTACAGC
>JAIKVE010001665.1:0-10819 GCA_024679115.1 Phytophthora pistaciae
GGCGGCTGCTCTGGCGCGCGAGCTCGTGCCCGCGTTCAAGTTCTTCGAGGAGGAGGAGGCCCAGCTGAAGCTCCGTCAGGCGGAGAAGAACGCCAAGGCGCAGGAGGCGGCGGCCAAGGCTGCGGCGGCGGCTGCCAAGGAGGACGAGAAGCTCGCGGCCATGCCGGAGGCACAGCGCAACAAGATCCTGGAGAAGCGTCGCAAGAAACTGGAGAAGCAGAAGGAGAAGGAGAGCGCCAAGAAGAGCAGCAAGGACGAGATCAAGGTCGGACTGGGAAGTCAGGCCGTGCGTCAGCACCTGCTGGCCCTCGGCGACGCGTGGCAGACCAGCGTGGAGAAATCGGCGTTCGACCTGCGCGCTTCGGGCTTCTCGCTGTTCTTGGAGGAGCTGTATGTCCGTCTTGGCAGCGGTGGTGCGCGCCGCAAGCCCAAGATCGCCAAGGGCTCGCAGGACTTCCTGCCGCACCAGATGGCTCTGCGTGAGAAGATCTTCAACAAGATCCGCATGGTCTTCAAGCGCCACGCGGGTGTTGAGATCGAGACCCCCGTCTTCGAGCTGAAGGAGACTCTTACCGGCAAATACGGTGAGGACAGCAAGCTCATTTACGACCTGGCCGACCAAGGTGGTGAGCTGCTGGCGCTCCGTTACGACCTGACGGTGCCGTTCGCTCGCTTCATGGCCCTCCACAGCCCTGGCAACATCAAGCGCTACCACATCGCGCGCGTGTACCGCCGCGACAACCCGCAGATGGCGCGCGGTCGCTTCCGCGAATTCTACCAGTGCGATTTCGATATCGCCGGTACCTACGCGCCTATGCTCCCGGATGCCGAGGTGCTGTCCATCGGCATTGAAGTGCTGCAGCAGTTCCCGGAGCTTGGACCCGTGAAGGTGAAGCTCAGCCACCGCCTCCTGCTGGATGCCATCCTGGCTATCTGCGGTGTGCCCGCAGACAAGTTCCGCACGACGTGCAGCGCTATCGACAAGTTGGACAAGGAGCCGTGGAGTGAGGTGCGTCGCGAGATGGTGGAGGAGAAGGACATCCCCGAGGCTGTTGCCGATCGCATCGAGCCGTTCGTGTGCAAGGTGGGCTCGCCGCGTGAGCTGCACGCGCAGCTCGTGAAGGAGAACATGTTCGGTGACAATGTCAACGCGCGCCGCGCCATGGACGACCTCGCGCTGCTCTTCAACTACCTCGAGGCCATGGGCGTGCTCGACTACATTTCGTTCGATCTGAGTCTCGCCCGAGGACTGGACTACTACACGGGTCTGATCTACGAGTTCGTGCTCACGAGCCCGGAGCACCACGTCGGCTCCATTGCTGCTGGCGGCCGCTACGACAACCTGGTGGGCATGTTCTCCGCCACGGACCAGCAGATCCCGTGCGTGGGTGTCAGTCTCGGTATCGAGCGCATCTTCGGTATCCTTCAGGCCCACGCGGAGAAGCAGTCGTCCAACGCTGCTCCCCCGTCGCAGGTGCTGGTTGCCTCCACAAGCAACGACCTGATGATGCCGCGACTGGAGCTGTGCAAGCAGCTGTGGCTGGCCAACATCTCGGCCGAAGTGATGCAGACGGAGAACCCCAAGTTCATCAAGCAGCTGCACTACGCTCTGGAGCGTGGCACGCCCTACATGGTGGTGATCGGCGAGGACGAGCTGGCCAAGGGCGTCGTCAAGGTGAAGGAGATGGCGTCCAAGGACGAGGTGACGGTGCCGCGCTCTGAACTGGTGGCCGAGCTGCTGCGTCGCGGTTGCCCCACGACCAGCACTCTCAGCATTTAAGCCCCGTAGCGATGTGGGAGACAGCAGGATAGAGCGTCGCTATAAAGCTTCGCTGCAAATGTAGTCGATCGTTGAACCGAGTGGTGGCACATTCATTATTCACTTAAAATTGGCATTGACTTAGTTGACAGCAGCGGAGTACGACGACACGGTCATCTTGGCGTTCGAGCCCGTGAAGGGCTCCGTGCCGGCCTCGAGCGTGGTCAGGTACTGGGTGGAAGGGAAGGCCTGGTGGTTGACCAAGTACGTGAAGAAGTTGAGCAGATCGGCCGAGAAGTTGGTGATGGTCTTGGTGGCGACGAACGAGTAGACGGTGGTGCTGCCGTTCGGGCCCTTGTACAGCTTGAAGCTGTTGCCGCCGATGGTGACGGTGGCGATGGCCTTGCTTGTGCTGGAGATGGGGCCGGCGCCGCCGTACGCGGCCAGCCAGATCATGATCTCGTACTCGTTGCTGCCGCTGGCAGAGGAGCTCGTGAACAGGTCATAGGCGACGTCGGCGATGAGCGTGCCGGAGTACGAGTACAAGTACTTCATGGTCGTGGGGATCGACTTGATGTTCTTGATCTGCTTCTTGGAGAAGACCAGCGCGGCGTTCGAGTACGACTTGACCTCGGTCGGTGCGCCCGCCCAGCTGTAGGACGTGTGCCAGGCGACGGTGGAGCCGCTCACCTTGTCGACGCCCGTGCACTGGCTGCCGGAGGTGGCGGCGTTCTTGTTCCAGAGGTTGTTGTAGATGACGTACTTGCCGGCCTTGGACAGACGCCACTGACTGCAGAAGTCGGCGGCGGACACGGACAGCAAGGCGGCAGCGACGATGACGAGAAGCAGGAAGCTCTTCATGCTTTTTGGTGTTCGGCTTGCTGGTCTCAAGGAAGATTGTTGAATGAGGAGATCGATCGAGAGAGAGCACTACAGTAGCGATCACTGCAGCACCCTGGACCAGATCGCTGGACCGCGATCGTGAGCGCAGCGGCCGGCATTCCTCTGTTCGGGTGTCCTTGACACGGTGCACACCTGACACCCTGGTCCTTTACGGTGACATGCGTCTACAGCCAGATGGTCTCGCGAGTCAAGCGTGTCAAGGCAGACGCGCATCCTCTTCATCGCTCGATTCGGATGGATCTCTCGCCGCCGTAATGGCGCTCTATGGAGACCACACCCAGGCTGGAAGCGCGAATGCTGGCGCGTGTGCTGGCCTCGTGATCTCGTTGCGTCGATGTTGCTCTCGGCTCCAGCACCTGGATTGTCGACTGATTTCACCTCGAGTCGAGAAAGAGGTCACGCCGTGACAACTTGCTCCGGCATGCTACTACACTGTAAACTGTAAACTGTACTGCGATAGCGTCGGTTGACCACAGAAGTTGCTCCAGGTGCTTGTTGGTACACATGAAGGGCTGAAATTCGCAGAGTTATTGAGCGTTTGGCATGAGGGGCCGAGCCAAAGTCTGCTCCGAGCAGCTCTGCGGCGTGTACCAGCTCAGGAGGTTGATTGCGCTCGGCTGCTGCGAGGCCTGGCATCACGCGATCCCTGCGTCTACGTGTTGGGCACATCCTGTTGTTGCAGTGGCAGTAATGTTTGTAACTCGCTCCATCCTTGACGTCTTGACGCCAGGATGTTCAAGTTTCCTCTGCCTCCATACACTCGAAGCTCTCGCACACCAAGATACTTCGCAGGCGAAGGTATTGTAGAAGTAGAGAGGTGACCCAGCACAGTTTGCCCGTGCACTCGAGATCTTCGTGCAAGATGGGCCGGGAGCGGGGTGCTTGCACTCCAAGGCTTTGGTCGGGAATGCGCGCAACGGCTGTCTTCTCGGATAAGACTGCTGGTCAACGGTTGCAGTGGCGATCGTGCAGGGCCTAACGCGCAGCAGATTGCATGCATTTCATACCTCTTCGCTCTCGGAGAAGTTGGCGTGCTGTGTTGTACTCAGCTTTCAGAACTCTGAAATATTCTAACAGTAATGTAGCGGCAGCTAAATTCTTGTCAAGACAAGTACATATAGTTGTAGTCGAATAGATTTGATTTGGTTTCTTTAAAAAAAATCGTTTAGAAGATTTCATGATTCTTACTGCATGCTGCTTACCCGCACTTGCCCTTGTTGCTCGAGGATTAATAGAAAGCTGTAGATATTGCCTTCAACTGTCGAGCTCCCGTCGCCCGGAACTCGATACATTTTTGCCCTTCAAATATGAGCCTGTGACGCTGCGTGCTGTTGCTAACACTCGCCAAATACGTTTTTTTAGAGTTTTTTTGTCTCCATGGTTGTTCGTACTACAAGCCCCCGTCGTAAGGGCTATCCTCTTCTTGAATGAGTCCGTTACCGGTATTGAGGTTGTCGCGACCGGGGGCTACTTACTTGCGAGTACACTTCACTGACTTCCGAGTAATTTCACAGAAGCCGTATTCTTGGCTTACGAAAGGCGCCAAGTCCGGCATTGCCACCCTGGACGAGACCGAAGGAAGGCACAATATAAATGTATTTGGGGAAGCAAACGCCAACACTTGCGGATGAGAGAAAGCTACTTGAAATTTAAGCATCATCGAGCAAAAAACAAAAGACACGTTGCCCTAAAGGGCCAGTAGCAAGTTAGTTATTTACGTTCGTGAGTAACAGTCAACGTTCTTAGAATGGAGTCAGTAGCTGCAAGCTAACCAACGCACGAGTTCAAAAGAAGGATTGTACTCGAAAGTTCGAGTATATTACTTGTTACTCGGAATTCCGCAAAATACTCGAAAGGAAGGATGACCCGTCGCGATCTCAATTGCTGTTTCGTTAAAGCGGCAGATCGATCGCTGCATTGGCGTCGAGAGCTGCCCACTCCCTCGGACGGCTACCTATCGCCCACAGTCATCGCGGTTTTAGTCGTCGGTAGGGACCCTACTTGAGTCGACTCAACGACTCGTCGTTTGCGGCAAAAAGTTTGCCCACCGTCGTCGGACGACCGCGGCCAGCGCTGCCGCCACTGAGCAGAGACTGCTCGCCTTCCCGGTTGCCTACCGCACAACGCGACATTGGCGAGCCAAAGCACGGCCTGGGGCCGCGGCGCAGGAAGCGAAGAAGCTGCCTGTCCAAGCGTGGTCTCCATCAAAATCAACGTTATCCCCAGTCGGGCGTTTTGCTAGGACAAACTCGAATTTGACTTAATTTCAGTATAGTGTACCACAATTTTTGTCCTAGCGGTCCGTCTAGCACAAAATTTGTGGTACACTATACTAAAATCAAGTCAAATTCGGGTTTGTCCTACCGTTTGTCCTAGCAAGAGGGGCGACTGGGGTTATCCCATCTCTTCACCGCCTTTGAGCTCTGAATTGGGATGGGTGACGTGATGCAGCGAAATGGGCTCGCTCTGCCCGCCACAGCTGGACGACACGACCTCGCTATGGATGTTGCAGTCCGCCATGTGCGTGTCAACACGCTGCTCTCTGCTTAAGGTGTGCCCTGCTGCAATCGACGACCCTGTAAAGGCACTCGAACGGCTGGAGCGTGGGATGTCGTGCTGGCCCGTGTGATCACCGCGATGGGGGGCCTCGCTTTCGCGGGCCGACCGACCTGAGGGAGGTAAAGGCCATTCCTCACTTTGCATTTTGCTTCGACGCACTCACCCACACTCCACTCCAACCGCTTCCTCCGCACTCTCGACCATGAAGGGATTCTTCGCCGGTGTCGTCGCTGCTGCCACCCTCGCGGTCGCCTCCGCCGGAGACTACTGTGGCCAATGGGACTGGGCCAAGAGCACCAACTACATCGTGTACAACAACCTCTGGAACAAGAACGCCGCCGCGTCGGGCAGCCAGTGCACGGGCGTCGACAAGATCAGCGGCTCCACCATCGCCTGGCACACGTCGTACACCTGGACGGGAGGCGCGGCCACGGAGGTCAAGTCGTACTCGAACGCGGCTCTGATCTTCACCCCGAAGAAGCTCAGCAGCATCTCGACCATCCCCACCAAGATGAAGTACTCGTACTCGCACTCCTCGGGCACGTTCGTCGCTGACGTGTCGTACGACCTGTTCACGAGCTCCTCTGCCACCGGCAGCAACGAGTACGAGATCATGATCTGGCTGGCCGCGTACGGCGGCGCCGGCCCGATCTCCAGCACGGGCAAGGCCATCGCCACCGTCACCATCGGCAGCAACAGTTTCAAGCTGTACAAGGGCCCGAACGGCAGCACCACCGTCTTCTCGTTCGTCGCCACCAAGACCATCACCAACTTCTCGGCCGACCTCCAGAAGTTCCTGAGCTACCTCACCAAGAACCAGGGCCTGCCTTCCAGCCAGTACCTCATCACGCTCGAGGCCGGCACGGAGCCGTTCGTGGGCACGAACGCCAAGATGACCGTGTCCTCGTTCTCGGCTGCGGTCAACTGAACAGACAGCACCACTCCATCGCCGTAGCAGCGATACATATCGAGTCTTGTCCTCGACTATTTTAGTGTAAAGCAAGCGTCTCAATGTCAAATGCGTGCAAAAGTTGCCTTTTCAAGAGTGTTGGTCAGAAAGTTGCCTTTTCAGGAGTGATGGTCATAACTGCAACCGCCATCACCTCGTCTATTATCTACCGATCGACAACCACATGAAGTGTGGACGCCCGGCGAACGCCTCCTTGTACTCCTCGGTGGCACGCGGCTCCAGGGCCAAGCAGGTGCAATCGCGTGCAGCGGCATTAGTGAATGGCGAGCGAGGTTTCCGAGCGGACTACCTAGAGGTTGAGATACCGGTTCAAGACCAGCACGGCGACACCAGTGCCAGGGCATCGTACAGTGATGAACTGATGGCTGCGTTCAAGCGCAAAACGCAGGAGCTCTGTGACGAGACGCGCGAGCGGTGCGAGCAGAGACTCGAGCGCCAGGAAGCCCAGCACGAGCGGCAGGTGCAAAGTCTGCAGCGCCAACTGCGAGACGTGGTGGGCTCCTGCGTGTCGCTAGCGGAGCACGAGCAGATTCTGGCCACGACAGCGCAGGAGCAGCAGCGCCAGCTCGAGGAGATCCGAGGACGGCATCACTCTGAGATGCGCGAGTTCGAGCAGCGCTGCGACCAGAAGTGGCAGGTCAAGATGGCCGCATTCAAGACGCAGAGCGAGCAGGAGAAGTCGCAACTAACGCAACGCATCGAGCAGCTCGAGCTGCAGCAAAGCGAGGCAGGGGCTGAGGCGAAGGAGCGTGAGCTGGCTGGGTTGCGGTGGAGCGAGAGGCTAGAGGCGGCAGCGCGTGAGAAGGCAGAAGTCGAGAAGCGGGTCGACGACGCGAAGAATCGGCTCGAGGAGGCTTGCCGGGTCATAGTCGCGTTGAAGACCCGCCTGCGCCACCACAAGAGGCTGGCCCATGACTTGGAGTCGCAGCGGGACAAGAACTCTGCTACGCGCGACGAGGTGATGCAGTGCAAGTTGGCGTATGCAGAGCTGAAGGGCGACATGGATACTCGAGTGGCGACTCTGGAGAGGGAGCTAGACCACGCTCTGCGCGCCGTCGCCGACGAGAAGGCCAACGCGTGCGCGCTGCAGGTACGAACCGCAGCAGAGAGATCTGTGGAATCACAGCAGAACTGACGCTCTTGTGCTGTCATCCCACAGAGCGAAGTCGCCGGACTACGTGATCAACTGCAGCGGCAGCAATGCGCTGCGGCGGAGCTGGCCGCCAAGGCGACACTTAGCTCCGAGCACCACGCGTCCGAGCGCAAGCAGCTTCAGAAGGAGGTCGAGGCGCTGCAAAGGGCTCTGCAGCAGGAGAAGCAGTCAGTCAAAGAGGGCGTCGCACGGATGGACGAGATGCAGCAGCGCGCCGCCGAATCACAGCTTCAACACCAGACCTTGGTCCAGGACCTGCGCACGCGACTGGAGCTGCAGCAGGCGACGGAGGCCTCGCTCAAGCGGCAGGGCCAGCGGCTGAGGCAGCGCGTGGAGCAGTTCAAGGCCGTGGCCGAGAAGCTGCACGCCGAGAACAAGCAGCTCGGCGAGGAGGTCCACAACCGCGACGCGTCCACGGAGGCCTGGGCCCGCAAGCTCTTCGGTGGCAAGTGAAATGAAGCTGCTGCACGTGGCTTGTCTTGTGCACAGCAACGAAAGCCGAGACAGCAGCAGGTGATTGGGGGCACGGGCCGCGAAACGGCAGCCACCTCAAACTCACTCACGCACTTTCGCCATTCGAGAACCTTCTCGAGCGCGTGTGCTGGCGTCGGAAAAGCTGCGGCCGGCGAGCAATTCCAATGTGCGTCTCGGCCATCATGCGGCTGTAGCTTAAAGCATGGAGGCGGCCTGGTTGCCAGCGAGCGCGCACGCCTTCACATGTATCCGGCGCAGGAGGCGCAGGAGACGCGGGACATCATCCCCGCAACAATGAATGGCTACGGCACGTGGCCGGCTGAGTTTTTGCTTTGGCGGGATATCGGGTACCAAAGGTGTCCTCGAGTCATTATTCGAAAACATGCTAGGTGATATTTAAGGATATGTGATGTGTAAGGTATTGACTCCCGCTTAGGTGCGTTCTGGAATTGCCTGGCCGCTGTCGCCCTTAACCCCCCTAATTCGAGCCCCACTCTTCGATTCGGCGGCTCCGTGGCAGAAGCAAGATCAGCTCTCGACCCCCTCCCTCTCTGCAACCATGTCGGTCATCGGTGTGGACTTTGGCAACGTGGACTGCGTCATCGGCCAGGCCAAGCGCGGCGGCATTGACATTATCCTCAATGAGAACTCCAACAGAAAGAACCCGTACGTCACTCACTCACTCACTCGCGCCTGTTTGGCCCACAGCAGTGTATCAACTCGTTTTGCGATGGCCCGGTTACTAACCTCTTCTCTGCCCGTGTCTTATGTGCTGCAGCAACATGGTGTGCGTGCAGGGCAAGCAGCGCTTCATCGGCGAGGCGGCCATCAGCATGGCGCGCATGCACTACAAGAACACGGCCACGGACATCAAGCGTCTGATCGGCCGCAAGTTCAAGCACCCGGAGGTGCAGCAGGAGATCGCGCAGCTCGCGTACAAGTGCGTGGAGCTGGCCAGCGGTGACGTCGGCATCGTGCTTAACTACAACGACGAGCCCGTGACCTTCTCGTGCGAGCAGGTGGTGGCCATGATCCTCAACAAGATGCAGAACATCGCGGCCGCCGCCAACGAGGGCGTGAACCCCGCCTACTGCGTGCTCTCGTGCCCCGGCTTTTACACGGACGTGCAGCGCCGCGCCCTGCTCAACGCCACCAAGATCGCCGGCCTCAACTGCCTGCGCCTCATCAACGAGCACACGGCCATCGCCCTCGCCTACGGCATCTACAAGTCGGCCCGCAACCTCTTCCACGAGTCGGAGCCGCAGCACGTCATGTTCATTGACCTGGGCCACGCCAGCTACACGGTCTCCATCGTGGCCTTCGTGCAGGGCCGCCTCACGGTCAAGTCGGCCGCCTTCGACCGCTTCCTCGGCGGCCGTGACTTCGACATGGTCATCGCCAAGGACGCCGCCGTCAAGTTCGCCGCCAAGTACAAGACCAACCCGCTCGAGAACCCTAAGTCGCGCATCAAGCTGCTGTCGGCCTGCGAGAAGGCCAAGAAGAACCTCAGCCCCTACGGTGTCACGGCCACGCACCTCAACATTGAGTGCCTGGCTGACGACCGCGACTACAACTCGCAGGTGACGCTCGAGGAGTTCGAGGAGCTCATTGCCCCGCTCCTCACGCGTCTGGACGGCCCCATTGAGCGCGCGCTCGTGGACGCCGGCGTGGAGAAGTCGCAGCTGGCCAACGTGGAGATTGTCGGCGGCGGCACCCGTGTGACCAGCGTGAAGCGCCACCTCGCCCAGGTGCTGGGCCTGGACAAGGAGCAGCAGAACTTCGGTCTGAGCACGACGTTGAACGCCGACGAGTCGGTCGCCCGTGGTTGCGCCCTGAACTGCGCCATCCTGTCCCCCATGTTCAAGGTGAAGGAGTTCAGCGTCACGGACCGCGTGCACCTGCCCGTGCGTGTGTCGTGGGACGGCAGCGCGTCGACGGCTACGGACGCCGCTGACGACGACGAGGACGTCAACATGGAGACCCCCGCCTCGGAGGACAGCTCGCTGGTGATCCTCAGCCGCAAGGACGAGTACCCCAAGACCAAGCGCATCACCTTCCGCCGCGACAAGCCCTTCTCGATCGACGCTGTGTACGACGAGTCGGCCAAGGCTTACCTGCCGCCTGACTATGTGATGGACATTGGCAAGTTCACGATCTCGGGCATGCCCGCCCAGGAGGCCGGTGCCGAGATCCCCAAGATCCGCGTGAACGTGCAGCAGGACATGAACGGCCTGTTCTCGATCGCGTCGTCGCAGCTGATGCAGGAGATCAAGGAGGAGGAGAAGCCCGCCGAGGCTGAGGGCGAGGAGAAGAAGGAGGACAAGCCCGCCGAGCCCAAGAAGAAGCGCTTCCGCAAGATCGAGCTTTCCGTGCAGGCGCAGGTTGGCGGCCTGTCGGCCGCCGATGTGAGCACGGCCACGGAGCAGGAGCTGAAGATGGCCCAGCAGGACCGCGTGATCGAGGAGACGTTCAACAAGCGTAACGAGCTCGAGTCCTTCGTGTACGAGATGCGCAACCAGATCACGGACAAGCTGGCTGGTTTCATCACGAGCCAGGAGAAGGGCAACCTCGAGGGCAAGCTGATGGAGACGGAGGACTGGCTGTACACCGACGAGGGCTTCGACAGCACCAAGTCGGTGTACCAGCAGAAGCTGGACGACCTGCGTAAGCTGTCCTCGCCCGTGGAGTTCCGTCTGACGGAGAGCACGGAGCGCGGTGTGGCTCAGGCTGAGCTGACGGCCGTGCTTGAGGAGTACAAGCGCATGGTGAACTCGGGCGACGACGCGTACTCGCACTGGACCGAGGAGGAGAAGACCAAGCTGCGCCAGACGTGCGTGGACGCCGAGACGTGGCTGTTCGACGGTCTGACCAAGCAGGCCGACGTGGGCCCGACGGACGCCCCCGTGATCACGTCGGCTGCCATCCGCAGCAAGATCGTGGCCGTGCGCGCCGTGGCTCTGCCGATCACGACGAAGCCCAAGCCGCTGCCGAAGGTGGAGAC
>JAIKVE010001666.1:0-10818 GCA_024679115.1 Phytophthora pistaciae
CGGCGCGCTGGCGCTCGAGACGAAGCCCCGGGAGGACGCAGAGGAGCAGAGCAGCAGCAACGGCGCCGCGCTGCTCAACATGCCGCTGCCCACCAAGGCCAGAGAGGACAAGGCGCGCCGCAGGATGCTCAAGACGGCCATGCACAGGCGCGAGCCCGTGCAGACGATCAGCATCCCGCAGTCGAGTGGGGCGGAGAACGCAGCGGCTAATGGGGAGCGCGAGCTGCCCAATACGGTGCTGGGCTTCACGAACTTGGGCAACACGTGCTACTTCAACGCGTCTATGCAGGCGCTGCTCACGGCGACGCACTACTTCCCAGAGCACACGCACATCGAGGAGGTGCTCGAGATGAACAACGCGCCCATCACGACGACGTTCACGTACGCTGGAGCTTTGACTTGTGCCACAGGAACTGGAAGGAGGAAGGAGTTTCTGACACGTTTATTGTAATTTTTGCTGTAGGATGCTGCACGAGACGGTGAAGAAGCGCGCGCGGAAGGCTCTGGCGGGCGAGTCTCCGTCGGACAAGCGCGGCAAAAGCTCCAGGAGCAGTCGCTCGCGCTCTAGCTCCTCGTCAGTACTAACCGTGGCGCCGCTGCTCAAGGAGATGCGCTCCAAGTTCTCGCAGTTCCGTGGCAACTACCAGCAGGACGCGCACGAGCTGTTCACGAGCTTCCTGTGGGCTGTGGACGAGGAGATGGACCCCCCGCTGCCGCCTTCCGACGAGCCTGCAGATGACGGCAGGAAGGACAGCGTTACGAACAGCAGTGTCAGTACGGTGACGTCTTCGGAGCTACCGGACGACGACGGGGACGACTCGTCTCGTCGGAATGGAACGTGGCCCGAAGAGGACGTCACGGACAATGAAATGACCGAGGAAGGCGAGCAGGAAACAGAGGAGGAAGGCAGTGAGAGCGACGCCGACAACTCGGAGCAGGAGGAGACGAAGCAGATCTTCGTCAAGACGGAGACAGGAGAGACGATCTCGATGCAGGTGCCCAAGAGCGCGACAGTTAAAGAGGTGCAGCACTTGCTGGCCAAGCGGCTAAACCTCAACGAGGAGGACATGATGCTGGACGCGTCGAAGGTCGAGACGACGCGCGCAACGCTGTCGTCGCGGCCGTCCGCTGTACTGCACGCCCGAGCGGAGAAGCGCAAAATGTATTCGAGGCTCAATTTTACGCGCAACTTGTTCGGCGGTGCACTGACGACTGCGGTGACGTGCAAAGCGTGCGGAAACCGGACGGAGATCGTCGAAGACGCCTTCCACCTGAGCGTGTCCGTGCCTGATGGACGCCGCCACGAGCTGACGACAACGGACTGCCTCGACAACTTTGTGACCGAGACGCAACTGCTCGTGGAGGCCAACAACGGCTACGACTGCGAGAAGTGCTCGCGACAGCCCAAGGTGCGCAGCGCGGCCGGTCGGTTCATCCGAAAGAAGCGGCTCGGGTCGAACGCTGAACCAGAGATGGAAGTCGTCTTGCGAGACGCCTCCATGCAGCTGTTCGTGTCGGCTTTGCCTCGAGTCCTCGTGGTGCACATCAAGCGTCTGGCGCGCTCTCGGAAGATCACGCAGCACATTTCCTTCGACGAGAAGCTGGATATAACGCCGTACGTGAGCGACACGCTGCGTCAAGGAGGTGGCGACGCCAAGAACCACTCGTTGTGTTACGAACTCATTGCGGTTGTCGTGCACATGGGGAACAAGCGGTCGGGTCACTACGTGGCGTACGTGAGTCGCTCGCGTCGGCGTGAAGCCCTGCTACTTCGGTCGCGCAGTCGCCTCGCGTCAGAGGATGGCGCAACTGCGGCGCCCGAGGTGTTGACGCCGAAAAACAGCGACGGGTCCACGCGAACATGGTACTACGTCTCGGATACCGTCGTCAAGCGCGTGCCGTTCGAGCAAGTGCTGAAATGCGAAGCGTACATGCTGTTCTACCAGCGCCGGCCGAAAGCCAAGACGACGCCAGTTTCTTCTCCAACAGCAGAGACAGACCGGTCGCCGACGGAAACGTCATTGTGAATGAAGCCAGCGGCGGTCGGATGATCAGAGCCAGACCTTGCTATGAGGATACACACCCGCAAGGTATAAGGCTACTCAATAGACGACACTGAGAGAGGGATGTGTTGTGTGTGTGCGCGCGCGTGTGTATGTTGAGCAGTCAGGGGTCCAAGAGGGGTCAAGAGTGCTGTTTTCGGCCTAGTGGTGCGTCGTCACAGCTTTGGTCTAAAGCGTTTCGCCAGTGTTTTATTAGCTTCATGGGCGTGAGCGCTATCACGCTTCTGGTCTTTTGAGAGTTCAATCGTGCCAGCGGTCAAGCATGAGCAGCGACGCACACGATGCATCAAGCTCCGAGGCTCAAGATGTTGGCGCTGATGGCACTTCGCTCGACGAGGACAACGAAGAGGAGAACAAATGGCGTCAGCAGCTGAACGACTTTCGTGCTTCGATGGGGGAAGCCGAGGAGACCTGCGTGTTTCTGGTGGAGGACCTACTGGCCGCGATTTTCCAGGAGATGCAGGTTCGCTCGCAGAATGCGTCTCTCTTCGCGACGTCGGCGCGGCGAATGTGTGCACAAGCGTTCGAGAGCGTGGACATGAGCGCGTTCGAGGCGTCGGACTCGCTTGATCGAATACCCGGCCCCACGCAGCACGAACCAAGCGGAAGGCAGCAGATACTCAAGCAGCACAGTAAATGGGCGCCGAGTCCTCGGTCTCGAAGACATCACAACCCTGAAGCTTCAGCGTTGAAGTCATCGCTACCCGCGCCTCCGCCGCCGCTGTTGTTCCTGCGACGCTTATCCAATTTTCTCGAGAATCGCGCGGATCGCGCTGGCCTGGAGCTGCAGCGCTTCAACTTGTCGGAGGCGATCTTGTCGTTGAGTGGCAAGCGCAAACTTTTGGGCGTTGGAAATGCTGATGGAGTGAATTACGGCGAATGGTGCATCTCAATCGACCACATCTCTGCGTTCCTGCAAGGAATACTGGCAAAAGGTCTCGTGAGCGCGGTGCCCAGTGCGATTCAATTCGTGATGAGCGTCAACCGAGAGTCTCTGGAGAAGAAGATGCACTCTCACACTCGCGTGGCGCTGCCGCACATCCAGCAGTTCGTGCAGAAGGCCTTGCTGACCGCAGAGGAAGAGGAGGAGGAGGAGAGCAGCCGTGAGCAGCGCAGTCAGCCCTCGCGGCCCTCCGTCAGTAAGCCGGAGGCCAAGGTCGATACTGAATCTACGCCACGGTCACGTATCTTCCAGACCGAAGTCCCCTTCAGCAAAGTCAACTTCTCCGATATATTGAAGCGCACAATGGCGATACCTGAGCAGCCAGAAGTGGGGCCCGAGCAGGAGTTGCTGAGTAGCTACATGGAGGAAGTCGCGCCTCGGGCCATTGAAATGGACCGTCGTGCTCCTGGCCAAGTGGCCACGAAAGCAGCTCTGAGCGCTGCGAACCCGTCGCAGCGCGCCATCTCGCGCAAAGTGCTGTTGATGATGTCGCCCTCTCCTCGACAGGGAAGTCGGTGGAAGACAGTGCGTCACAAACTCATCGTTCCTCCTGCAGATGAAGCTGGAGCGGATGGAGTCATGACCATCACCGCTGAGGCTGACATGGAGCTCCACCTTGCGGGCGACAAGCCTCCTGCGCCAGCACCGCCGACCCACAGCACCTCGACTGAGAGAAAGCCCCCAGGGCTATCGCTGCAGACCACAGACAGCGAAGAAATGCCCGATGCCGCAGCGCTTTCCAACATTTTCTCGCTTGGAACACCCAGACAGCTCTCGGCGCTGGAATTGGCTCGACGGAACGACTTGTTGGCTCAGTTAGAGCGCGAAGCAGCGCGCGCTCAGCGTCGAGCGTCTACAACTCTCATTGCCTCGATGAGTCTGGGTGGGCCCTCCGTCGGACGTGACCAAGATGGGATCGTGTGTCCTTCGCAGGCAGATCATCAGCACTTCCAAGCCTACGTAGCCGCCAACTCTGTAGTTACAATGGGGATCACATCCGATGGGCGTTCAGGCGCCTTATCTCCTACTCGACCGCAGCAGAACGACCAAGCGGGTGCAGCTCAACATCGAGGACGGGCGAATTTTGTACGCAGCAAGTTCGAGCTGGAGCGCGACACTCTGCCGTTTACAGTCTCTGACGGCAACGCCCACGCGCGGGAGGAGCAAGATCGGCTTTCAGCCGCAATGTGCTCTCCGATCAAGCGACCCAGAGCGTCTGTCGTCGTCCCAACGCCTCCACCAGAGACGCCCGGACGCCCCATCCAAACAGCCTCAACGCTCGCTCACTTACCTCAACTGGACTCGTCACGGCTGGCGGTGGGCGTGAGCGCTGTTGTGAGGGGCGTTGAAAAGCGTGGACCTCGGAGGAGTCCAAGTCGCAAGTCGCGCCTCCAGCTCCACAACTACAGCGTAAGTTTCTGTGTGGAACGGCCTCGTTTTATCTTAATTCTCACTAGGAACTGACGATTTGTGTTGTCATTTCCAGACAGCTTTCGATGGTGTGGATGACCAGGACGAGTCTGAGGTGAATACTGGTGGGCAGATGCCGTTTTCTCCCGTCCGGACGTCAGTGCCGCCTTCTTTTGCTACTCCACCATCAAAAGCAGCACCAACTAAGGGCAAAGGAGAATCGGCCCGTGACATTCGGTTGCCCATGATACCAGTCGTCTCCCCTATCAAGGCGAGTCCTCACCGGAAACACGTCGCTTTCAAGTTCCAGAAGAGCGCCGACAATGAAAAGCGAGCCCCTGAAGCAGCTGCACCCAATACCCAAGTGCAACGGAAGCGTTCACCGCCGAAGACAAAGCAAGCGGTGTGGGAGGCCAAGACCCGATCGCCGCCTCGGTCGCGGAATCCCTATTTCGCTTCGGGACGCAACTTCCGCAAGGTTCCGCGTTACGGATACGAAGAAGACGAGGAAGAATCGTCCAGTGCCAGGCGCCTAAAGCAGGAAGAGCAAGCGGCCAACTTGTTTCGACAGGTAAGAACGCGAGCTTACTCGTACCTATCTCCTGCAACATTTTGCCTAACTTTTGCTGTATTTGCCACTTGACAGCCGATGGCAGCTCCTCGACGAAACGTGCTGCCCACGACGTCCGAGCTTGACGAGTGATAAAGCTAACTTTTGGGAAACAAGTGGCACTATTAACCTGTTCCCCCCCCCCTACTCTTGCGGACTCTTATGTTCATCCTGACCTACTTGTATTCCGTTGATTTCGTTCTCGGTGAGAGTTTTGGTTTGGGTCGAGGAGCGTCTTGCACTCGTGAGGGGTGTTGACGGTGGGCTGGAGACCATGGTACGTCCCAGCAAGCTGTACGCGTCGGTGGCCGGGTGCTCGTGCAGATACGTCATGGCGTCTTCCACACGGATCGAGTCGTGCTGTTCTCGACCGAGCGCGACGAAGATCTTGTCGACGACATGGCGTGCGACCTCGAGAGCTTCGGGCGTCTGCGGCACCAGGAGACTGGCCAGGAAGAAGAGCCGCACTTCGTGGCGCTGGATGAAGCCGTCTCCGTTGAGGTCGTACGCGTGGAAGAGGAAGTCGACGCGGCGAGAGGCGTCGCCCTTCTCCAACGCACTCAGTGCAGCGATGAACTCGGGCCAGTCCAGCGCTCCAGAGCCGTCGCTATCCAGCACGTCGAAGGCCCGATCAACGAAGAACTGGTCCTCCACCGACAGCTGCGGGATGCCGTGGCGGAGCGTCTCCTTATCAACGCCGTGAGGGTTCTTGGACATGGAGCACAGCGCCTTGAATCGAGCCCAACGCGCGAACAGCTCGGCGCGAGAGTAACCTGTGGCCGCCATGAGCGCGGCCAAGTCCTGCTCCTGGAGGAATCCGTGCTGCTCGGCCACTGAGAGAGTTGCGCTGGTAGAAGTCGGCTCGGATTGAGGACTTTGCGCCGGCCGAGCTTTCTGCTGTTGCTGATGCTGAGGGGACCTGGGTGAGACTTTCGTCGGCGGTGGAGAGGCGATGAACGTTCGTGGAGTAGCAGAAGCAGTGTTGTTGTTGGCATGCACCGCTCTGTGTTCTGCTGTCTGGAGGATCTTCCTGTGCGCGTGAGCAAGTCGAGACCGCAGCTCGGACGATTCTTGTTGGACTGGAGACGCTCGACGCGGGCTATCGTCTTTTGATGCGCTTTGAGGAGGCTTGGCCAGGTGCTGGAGGTGCAGGTGCTCCGTGTGCATGTTGTACGCGGAGCTGACGGACAGACGCGAGAGGTTCCGCTCGGGCATGGGCTTGGTGCGCAGCAGCGAGAACTCCCTCATACAGGACAAGTCCAGCAGCGTCCGACTGCGCAGCGCGTCCAAGAAGTTGGACGCGGAGCCTGCAGGAGACGTGAGGGAGAAGGCGGACGAGTCTTCAACTTCGGACGGCATTGTGAAGGCGAACGGGAGCGTGGCGAGGCCGCGACGACGGCGCGAAGGTTTTCGGGTGAGTTGGTTGTTGACCCCATTCCAGCGCGTTGACAGTGAAGGGAAGACGTCGAGCTCCGTGTACGGCGCTGGCACTCGCGGCTGTGGCTGAGTGTATCCTCGAGAGAACCGCGGCGTCGACGGATGTGATCGCTCAGCCATCGCAGTGCAAGAAAGCCGACGACCAGCAAGGTGTGGCTCGGATAACGAGCAAAGGTGTTGGCTTTGCTTGACGCGCGCAACGCTCGACTTGGCGCTATCTTTGCTCGGCCTATATTGAGGATCTCGATCATCTCCTGCGGCGTTCGACACTTGCCTCGTAGCGCAACAGACCGCCGATCCATGCGCAGCCTGATCCTTTTCAAAGAGGAGAAGATGAGTCGGCAGTACAGGAGAGCGCTGAACATTTGAGGGCACTACCAACGCAGTGTTGGCGTGTGATTTCGGTGGTGGCGATGAACACCATCGTCACTAACTGCTTCCTCAAAATTTGCGCTCGCAATGTTGGGCATGATGCATCGGGGCACCGCGTAGGATCAGGCAGCTTGACCTCTGTGCGGCTCATGGGCAGGCAACCCAAATGCGCCAACCCACAAGATGTGCGCATGGTGATGGCCAGCGGCGCTGGCCCAGCGCTGCCAAATGAGGCCAGAGGACAGTCGAACACACGTGCGATGAGTGTCCGTTACGGGCCACGTGCGACCTTTTGCCGTTCGTCCCGCGTGGCTCGATTCATTCTCCATTTCCAGCGCCGCGCCGTCAAAGTCTCCGATAGTCCTACATACAGCACGACACCACCAATGCAGTCGAGGCTGGTGCTGGCTGCGTTGAGCTTAGCGCTGGCCGCAGCGGAGCGGGCCGACAAACTCATCGCGTCTCGCTCGGGCCTGAGCCCCTGGGTGGACGTCGACACGCCCGAGTCGGCCTACAACATCACGTCGTCGCGCGGCCAGACGTGGACGCTCGTCATGAGCGACGAGTTCAACGTGCCGGGCCGCAACTTCTCGCCGGGCCATGACCACCTGTGGACGGCCCTGGAGATGCCCGACGGCGTCAACGCGGCCCTCGAGTACTACAGCGTCAACATGACGGACACGGTCACCGAGTCGGACGGCCGCGGCGTGTTCCGGATAAAGGTCATGGAGGAGGACAACATCACGTACACGGTCTGGAACACGTACGCCAAGCCCGCGGGCTTCGAGACGCACAGCATGTACTACCGCGCGGGTATGATCCAGTCCTGGAACAAGTTCTGCTTCCAAGGCGGTAGAATGGAGGCCGTGGCCAAACTACCGGCCACGCTGAGCTCCAGCAACCCGGACATGGGCAACGAGAAGGCCCGCGTCAAGACCAACGCGTTCTACCCGACGTGGCCCGGCATCTGGCTCATGGGCAACTTGGGTAGAGCGCTCTTCTCCCAGTCCACGAGTCGCATGTGGCCCTGGAGCTACAACGAGTGCAACGAGAAGCTCAGTTCGAGCCAACGCATCAGCGCGTGCGATAGTAATCCGGGCCACGGCCTCAACCCCAACCAGGGTAGAGGGGCCCCGGAGATCGATCTACTGGAAGGGGGCGGCGTGGCCATCTCGACGAGTATCCAGGTCGCGCCCGGGATGCCCGACGCCTTCCGCATCATCCCTCCTTCCGGCAACGACAAGAGCGCGTACTGCGTCTACACTGCCGACTGCACGACGGTGGGCGCCAACTTCCCCGGCATCCCCAAGAAAACCTACGACGCTCGAGGACACGACAGTTGGTACCAGGGGCTTCGGTACGCGCCTAACACGCTCTGCGCGCCCGACGGCAGCTTGATCCAGAACCCGGAGACGGTCATCGCCAACATGAAGAAGGGCATCACCAGCAACACTTGTACGGGGGTCAACACGTGCCCGGCGTCCATGGATGGATACTCGGATCTCGACTTGATTGACGGCGAAGGAACGAGGTACTGGGGGGTCAACGACGTCGGAGGCTGCATGCCCGTCATCAACGGATACAGTGGGGCCTTCCTGTGCGACCCGGACAGCTCCAACAAGAAGTGCTCGTCACCTTTGGGCGCGGAGGAGTCCAAGAGATACCTCATGGAGCCGTTCGAGTACCAAATGGACGCCATCTCGGCCAACTGGCCCGTGCAGCTAGCGGCGTACACGAGCTACGTCAAGTACCAGGTCGAGTGGGTCATGGGCTCCGAGGGGTACATCCGCTGGATGCTCGAGGACGTCGTGATCTTCGAGATCCCAGCCGAGAGCATTGAGAACGTGCCGCAGGATGACGCCAAGTCCAACCCCAAAAAGATGATGCTGGAGGAGCCCATGTACATCATCTTCAACGTCGCGCTGTCCACGAGCTGGGGTGCCGTGCCGCCAAATCCCGGGTCCCCGTGCCGTGGAGACGGCAGCGACGCCAAGATCAACTCGATCTGCGACGGGTTCCCCATGTACATGAACATCGACTACGTCCGCGTGTACCAGGACCTCTCCGACAGCTCCACTATGTCTGTCGGCTGTGATCCCTCCACTCACCCGACCAAGCAGTGGATCGAGGACCACATTGACGAGTACGAGACGGCGGACAACAAGTGGATCGAAGTCCACGGCGGAGCCAACTGCAAGACGGACCGCGACTGCACCGTGAGCACCTCGCACATTCTGACAGGCACGTGCAACAGCGAAAGTCGTTGCTCTTGCGGATCTTCCGGTGCATGGGGCGGCCCACGCTGCACGATGGCGCTAGCTGATACCGCTAATGGCGAGGGCTTTGGGCCACCGACAGTCGTCTCGAGCCTGTTCGGCGCCTTTATCATCATCGTCTTCGGCTACGTCGTGTACAAGATCCTGGGCCAGCGGAGTAAGAAGGCGATGATTGTGGGCGCTGGTGTCACTGGACCTGTGATCCTGTCCAAGATCGAGATGGACGATGTTCCACGCTCGAACGCGAGCGGCTCCGAGGACAAGGTGGTCTAGACTTGGTGGAGTGAACAGCGCGAAATGAAGCACAGGGTCGAATCACAAAAGTTAGCGTGCACGACTTCCGACTAAATATTATTTGCATTCCAGACAGCCAGCCTCTTGTTTGAAACCTGTTGATTGGCGAGTACCAAAGAGAGCCTTGCTGCGAGAAACTGCTAGCAGAAGCGATCGAAATTCAACACAACGGCATCTAGCAAGCACACACCTGTAGCATTTTTTTTTCACTCGTTGCACTGGGCGATCATTCGGAGTCGCCATCGTGGAATGTACCGGACAGAATCTTCTCTTCCTTGCCCTGCTCTTGGCTGCAACACCAAAAGAAACATACTTTTGTCAGCAACAAGTGCATTCAGGTAGGACACTACCCAAAAAAAACGGATACGTACTTGGACAGCTTGGGGATAGTCACATTGTTGTCGAGCTGGTTCTTCGACTGCGCCTTCTCTCTGTCAACACTCGGCACGAAGTCACGATCAGGCCCAGCAAAGATGCCCTTCAAGCACACAAAACATAAAACCATGTTAGCCTCTTGCCCACCACCACTCGCAACTGCAGATAGATAGTCGTATACCTTGGCGACCGGGCTGACAATGGGTGCCTGCACGAACGGATTCTCCGTGGCGTTGTCTCCAGTTGACCCCTGGAAGGCGTTCCACGTCGGCTGGTGCACAATCACCGCCGGTTTTTCTACCACGAAAGCGACACAACATCCACCAGTTAGACACTCTGTCTCCTGTACCACCACCAGAACCACCACAACATCCACGTACTGGCAGCTGCAGTCTGCAGACCGCGTAGCGACTGCCGCACTTGGGCCTTCTCACTGAGTAGCTCGAGCCTCGTGCGCTTGGTGTCCTGCTCTCTGTCCACCACCAGGCGACTCTCGGAGCTGTACGTGTGGCGGTTGGGCAGCGGGGGAAGGAAGCTCGGCACGTGAGGTGGGAGCCCCTCTCGTCGGCCGATCTTGGTCTGCTCAATGGTGTTCCCCGAGATGTCTCTCTTCCTGGCCGGGAAGGCCGGGACATCTCTCGGGAAGGGCCTCTTGGCCGTCTCCAGGGTCTTGACCAGGTCCTTTATCTCCACGGGTGCCGGCTCCAGGTCCCGCAGCGCTTGAACCACATCCGTAGCCTTGGGTTGAGTGCGTCCTGCCAGCTCTGCGATGTCCTTAGCCGCCCCGCCGATGCGTTGAATATCTGTAATTTAAAGTGTATATACTCGTTAGGGATAGTTTACCAATAATGCAATGGTAAGTAATATTTGTGGCCGCGTACACTTGGCCAGGATCTCCGTCAGCGCGTCCGCCGCCGACTTCTGCACGGCGTCGAAGCCCACGCCTCTGGCCACGTGGGCCACACTCATCACCGACAGGTTGCGCGCGAACAGGTCGCCACTGGAGAGGCCCGCGGCGCCCCCGAGCGCGTCCACGCC
>JAIKVE010001668.1:0-10799 GCA_024679115.1 Phytophthora pistaciae
AAATCAACAATACTAAACCTAAGTGAACCTGCACAATGCAGAACAAAATAGCAACCCAAGCCTGCCTTTTTAATCTGGATCCACGGTGGACCCTGAAATATAGAAGTATTCGACCCGTATTGACTTCTTACGTTCTCGCCATCACTAGAAATGGTTTCTTCATCGTTTGCGATAGTTTCACTGTTCTGTGTGCCGTGATATCTACACAAGTCTTGAGCAGACACTTTTCTATATCGAGTTTTGGTTTTAGATAGTGTTTATAGGTGGGTTTGTCGGTGCTACCGGTGTTGCAACTCAGCAAAAGCAGTTGTGAAAGAATTCTGGAAAGTCTTTAGAGCCAGAAGGTGCACGTTTATACACGTGTGCCCTTTGACAAAGAATTATCCTAGTCGTACATTCTCGCAGTTCTATTGGTCAATCACCTTTTCTTAGGATGTGGCAGGGGTGCCCTACTACAAAGGAAATTCGGTAATCCAATATCTAATAAAATGAAATTTGATGATATATTTAATATTATATTTACATCTGTAATTATTATTCTATTCCATAATGTGCAATACATTATGTTGCATTATAAATTATGGCTGTAGAGAACCGAAAAGGGAGTACAGTATTACCCTAGCAACGCTTTGGTATGTGTATACGTATTTGTATTTGTTGCGGTTTAGACGGCTATCTACTCCCGATACTGCGCGCTGCTGCCGCCTCGCCTACGGGATGCGTGCCTCACGGGCACGAACCCGCGGTAGTAGCCCGTACGAAGATACATCTTGAGTCGCCCCTAAGATGCACCACCCTAAAGAAAAAGTATAAAATGTGTAACCTATGTAAGGTGAGACTCCTTGAGTCTCGGGTGCCCTCGGTCAGCTCTGCTCTGCGAGGGTACGTAGTCGGTTGGAATGCCAGGTGTGGCTGCTCTCCTGGATCTGGCCTCTGCGCTCGTCTATCTCGCGCGTAAGCCGCGCTTGTGTTTGAATAGCCCATTGGCGACATCGATTCTTGATCCCATCGTTGACGTCGACTAAAAGTCGTTGACACTCCTGTTGCATCTGACTTTCTCTGTGTCGCGTACACGTATAGCTCCAAAACTCCCGTAAAGCCATCCAAGTCCGTAGAAAGATTGTACGATGGAGTAGTTGGGCTTGCCCTTGGGTATACGAAATCGCCTCTGACCATGCGGTGCTGTTACTAGTCATTGTCGGGTACCTCCTCCATCCTTTCGGTTCGTTGTTGACGGCTAGGTTCAGGCGGTCCAGCTGGTGGCGGACTGTGGTCCACCACATCGGATCTAATTCCGCCTGAGAGTCGTAGCCGAACAAATTAAAGATTGGGTGTCGAGGTAGGCAGGTGTCGAGCTCTTCTTGAGGCGGTTCCAGCAGCCAGTCGTCTGAAAAATGCAGCCGGAGAGCTTGCGCCCAGTACGGCCGCGCGCATTTTGCCACCTCTTGTGCATCGCGGACATGCGAAATGACCCCAACAAGAATGGCAGCTTTGTTTTTCTGGTACACATCTTCAAACCGGGGACTTCGCCGTTGTAGAATGGAGTAGAGCGTGCGCATTGTAATCCGTCCAGCAGGAATCTTCACTACCCAAACACAGTCAATCGATTCTAAGAACATGTGCCCAGCTGATCCAAAGTAGGTGGCAACCCAGTAGACCGGTGATCCCATCAAAATCTGTTGCTCATAGCTTCGCTGAAATTTGGCCCACCATGCTTCAGAGTGGGGATGATAAACGTCGTCTAGCCACCAGGTCGACAACTCACTTGGCGAAGATAGTCTCGATATCCCCGGGAACTGATGATATTGGAGCTGATAACGAAAAGTCACTGCAGACCACCCTGGTACCCACTGGGCCAGATACATCTCGTACAGGCCAACCTTAGGACAGCATCGCCGAACCACCTCAATCAGATCCACTGGTAGCATGCATTTAGGAGGGCTGGAGCTGGACGAACGCCATTCCTGCTCAAGTAGACGCTGAAAAAAGGGGTCGCGGCTTAGTTCTTGGTGATCACCCAGCCATTCGAGCCACTGAGCATTTGCCCATATTTGGTTAGAGAGCTGGACCATTGGCATCCACAAGGTCCGAATGGACGTGGGCTGCAGCCATGCCTCCCGCTGATTAACACCAAGCGTTGATCCAATCTGGTGGGCGATAGCAGGGAGTAGTAGATGCTGGTCTGGAACCCATAAGTCACTGTCTACGTCATGCTGAGCGATACTCAGTAGATCCTCAAGCTCTGTCACATCCACACATACTGGTTCAATGAGCCCAAATCTATGCTCTTGCGTGTCGACTTGGTTGTGACTGCACCGTGCACATGCCGCAGACCATCGCTCGTCGAACCGATGCTTTATAGCGTTGGTGTGCAGTACGTTGGCGCGAGCCCTCCAGTAAAACTGACGGAGCGAATTGGACCATTGCATGTCAGAGATCATGTCGACTTCGTTGGTAGCAAGTGTCTGAAAGATTTCATCTTTTTGATGTTGGCGGCGAACCCACCGGTAGCGTTCGTTACTTGCCGCGCGTGCTTGTAGGTAGTCCAAGGTATTGCCAAAGACAAGCGTTCATTCTCTTCATCAACTAGCATAACACTATCGTATTGTATCCAGTCTGCATACGACGCCATCATATCTTGTGCGTGACACGCAGTAGCTGCTTCATCTACAATCGCGAGCGCTTCCCTCATGCTGCGCAGACCCTCATCCAAAGTGAAATTCATTTCTTGGTGTGACCGAACCCATGTCGCTGTCAACGACCCTGCCATGGTCATCGCAGCAGCGAGAGACTTGATCTCCATCCGGTGTACATCACGATATTCGATGTGCAGTAGCTTGCCCAATGCTAGATCTCGAGCTTTATTGAAAATCTGAATCGCACTTTTGTTATCACAAATTTGTTCGCCCGAGTCGCCATAAATTAGCAGCCCCGCAAGGAGCGCGTGCACCTCACACCGAGTTGATGTTATATCGGCCCGATGGATTCGAAGTTGCCCACTGACTGTGTATCCATCTGGTGCTTGCAATGCCCAACTGCCACACGCGTCCGCTGAGTTAGCATTCAGCACGCTACCATCACCAGCTTGCACTCGAAGCCTCTGGTCCCCTGTGTGCCATGCGTATTGTACGCTGGCTGCACATTTATTCTCAAAGGGTGTGTCCCGAAAGAACCGGATTTCGTAGTTTCCTGGCACACAGTTATCGTGATGCCATTTCCGACAGCGACGACACCACATCACCTCTCGAAAGCGCTTACATTCTGTGCAGGCTGTTGCAAGTTCAATTGGCGTCCCATGGAGTAGAGTAGATTCGTATCGGAGTGCACTTCGAGCCGATACTTCATCTAACACTCTGCGGTTGTTGACACCATGAACGCCCTCTACTACCGTGGTCGACCACAAAATAATTCTGTCACGTCGATTGCGTTGGCGTGGTAGGTATGTGGGTGTGACGGGAACACACACCGCTTCGAACTCGTCGATTACCGTTCGGTGCGTTCGTTCATACCATATATCACTTCCACGAGGTCTTTCATACCACCAACGGATCGGTATTACAATTCCCAAATCGTGGCGCCGAGCATCCCCAATTTCGCGATATCCGAGTTCGTAGTGATCAACCACGGGGTTGCTGTGGTCATGATTTTGTTTTACGGCAAGTATCCACTGACCGACTCCAATTCGCATCTGATACTGGCGGTCGCCTTCCGCCACCGGCTCCCATCCGACTGGAGTGGCAAGTGTCATCGTCCCAAGTGTCGTTAGTTCAGCTTTCCAGCAATCATACAACAAGTCCACTTTTGTCTGTTTGGCTCCGGTCCACCGTCCTTTGCGTTGGAGTGCTGATCTAGTTAGTAAGCGTGTACCGGACAGCTCACACAGATCTCCGACGTAAATAAGCTTGAATGGGGAATTCCAGTTAACCGCTACTAGCACTCGACGAAGATGGGACGGAGTTATAGACAGCAGCGTCCTATCATTCGTACGCACAGGTAAGACTGTAGAGGGCTGGGTCCAGTTGATAGTAAACTGAAGAGGTGGGTCAAATGTCGACACGAACCGAATAACTTGAGCCTCCCACGTTCTGACATGCGCCGGCGGTATAATGGGCAGACTGAGCGGGTTATCTGGAAGTCCAGCATTACACTGGTAGGCCTCAAGTCGCTCCACTAGCGCATGGTACACCGGTAACTCAGGTGAGTTCAAGATGCGAAGCGTTTCTTGCAGCCGATGGACATTAGCATCACGTTCACAGCTCTCCAGCCCGAGACCGTTAAGTTTGTCGTAATAGACATATCGCAGGGTGGAGAACGGCAACTTCAGCACGTTCCGCGCCACTTGTCGAATAAATGTGTCAACTAATCCGGCAACCGATATTGCCCCTCCGAGGATCATTCGGTAGCGCATGCGTGGTACCCATATACTATTCACTATGTAACGAAATTGGGCAGGTGACAAGTGCATGCCCTGTATTCGGTGAGCATCCTCCGTCAGTTTTGTCCAAGTCGGAGATAACGTCGCCTCCCACTGGTTGCAACCTCCTTGGTATATGCCCAGATGCTTGAAACCTTCATCGGGAGCAACGACTCGTACAGGATGGGCTACACTGAGGCCATCGTTCAGTTCCACCGCTTCAAAGTGCGAGTTCGAGTCTTTCAGATACAGCATGAACGATTTCTTAGCTCCAAACACTCCCCCTGTTCCGGACTTCCCAGTGAACACGTTTGTTACTTTTGCACGAGCTCTGATACCACGATCCGTCGTAGTAATATCTAGCTGATCATCCACAAACAGTGTGCTGCTGATATCCACCCCCATCGCCTTGCTGGTGATGCTGGATTCGGACGGGGTCTGGGCACAGAGCTAGTTGTCGCTGAAGGCAATCCATATAGCAAGCTATGTGCAAGATTGAGAGAATAGAGCCTTGGCCTATCCCGAACTCTCGTAACCCAGTCGATAGCCAGCCAAACGCCGTCCGAACATCGATCTGGCCAGGGCCTAACAGATCGATCATAAGTTTCCTTGGTATGTCCGGCACACCAATTCCCCGGTAGATAAGGTCCATACACCACTTTGGAATTCGATCGAAGCACTTGAGACAGTCCTTTGACTCCATGATCAAGCGCTCATGCGTAGACTTCGCTCGCTCCGTAAGGAGCGTGACTAATAACGCCGCGTCAATCACCGTTCTGTCCGTCTGAAAACCGTGCTGCATAGTATCAATCGGAATACCAGGCTCAACGTAGCGCTTAATAACCAGAAAGAGGCGGCTAGAGAATGCGGATTGAACTGTGATCGGTCTCCAGGGCGGCAGCCCTTTCGAATTATCGAGAGTCGGGTCAACAGAACGAGTTTTGGGCAGAAAGATCATTTGTTTGCGGCAGAGGATAGGTGGGGATTTCCCCGTCCTCAAAATGAGCTCGATGACACGACGCTCGCGTTGGCGAATCTCCTCCGGCGCCGCAATCCACATTTCCTGGGAGACTCCACCAAATCCGGGCGCGACATGCTGCTTGAGCTTTCTGTCTACTTCAGCTTGCATTTCAGCGGTGTAGTGATATGCGGACCAAGTAGTGTGAGTTTGCTGCCAATATGATGCAAATCGCCCGCCTTGTTGTATGTCGGGCAAAATCCATTGACGTGCAAATTCAGGGAGGTTAGCGGCATCTTCGACCGAAAACGATTCGAGATATGCGGGGGTCTCAGTACGTTCACATGCCGGAATCCAATTATCCAAAAGCGTGGTTAGTTCCTTCTATACTTCGCCGCGGTCCTCAGTGTACCGAGCGCCTCCGGCCTCCGACACAAGTGCGCTCCTGATTGTGACGGGTGGGTCAGGTGGCCCCAATGTACTTCGAAGAAATTTCCTCATTTCGCCACCTGAGAACCAGTTTTGCCTTTGTTCTTTCACCCGTCGACGGCGTTGGGTGATTCTCCAGTCCCGACGGACTCGTATTACACTGCGCCAGCGCCTATAGACTTTGTGCACCCAATGTCTCCAAGATGACAGGCAGTTCGATGCTGGTTCATCGCCGAAAAGACTGAGCAACTTTTGTGCAGCAGATTTGTGTGCACAGTCAGCAGGGAGTAAATTTGGTTGAAGAACCCATCTAGGCCATATTACTGCACGCATACCCATAGCGAGCTCCTCCGCGGTGATACCCTCCACTTCTCGTAGCTCATCCAGTTTCCGAAGCTGTGCTGTACATCGGTTGCTGTACTTGATGCTAACGAATCGTGCCAGCTGACGGCGTGATTGATTACTCTCTCCCCATAGTTGCTTCGCACTGTATTGCAAACACTCCTGCATATTCTCGATCGCTCGTTCTAACCAGTCCAAAAGTTCCTGCTCAGACATATTTTCTGGTTCAATGTCATCTATTAGCTTGATTCTCTTATCTCGTAACATTTGCTCGTTGGATTCCTTGAATACAGCCATATCTTCTGCCGACTTAGTCCGCGTGTTCACCACCTGAATAGGTGTGATATTATGAATCGTACTTGCAATCTTGGCCCCTCTGTCCCACCGCAAAACTGCAAACGGCGTCCCAACATGGTCGCTGCTTACGATGCTGTCCAGCCAAATGCCACTGCTCACAATTGCCGCTTCATGCTCTCCAGAAACGTATATATCATCGAGAGCTGTGCTGACGCGTCCGCGAGCATAGGTATACCGTTGGGTGGATGGATGCCTTGATTTAAAAGTTGAAACTATTCCATTCGTTGTTGTCCATTCTGCAAACCGACTGCTCATTTGCCGGGCTTGGCGTGAGCGCTCACCGTCACCTTGTCGGTCAAGTGACTCGTCTGGGTGAGTGTTAAAGTCACCGGCGACAAGTACTATGGCTTTCTCTGCCCTAGCTAACGACGTTTGATGCTGAATCCAGCGCCACTCTTCAATCGTACTCGTTTCATGGCGCTCAGGTGAGTGGTGGATATAAGTACCGATCACCCAAAGTACTCCGGCCCTTCCAAGCCGTAGCGTAATGCGCATCGACCTTCGACTGGACGAGTAGCATATACTCTCTTTTACTAGGCGATTTTCCCAGCGTTCCCGTACGAGAGCCATCGAAATATACTCGGTACCGATCAATAACACACCCGGAACTTTATTCTGCTGCTCATTCGTGTACATCCACACTTGCTCCACCCTTCCACCTTGTAAGCCCGGATCACTCACTATCACGAGATCTTGGCTATTTGCTATCATCCAGCCCGCTAATTCATCTCCATCTTGCGCCGCAGGTTGCGATTTATGTTGGTTGTACATACTCGGATTGCTTTTTCGTCATCCAAGAACGCGGTGCTATCATCCCCAATATAATCGCCTGCGTAGTGCTCCCGTTGAAGGATACTACGCATCACCGTACTACGCAATGGCTCCGATGGAACCGACAAAGGCAGTCGCACAGGGCGCCATTTGCGCCGGCGCCTGCCACCACGTTGATGGCGTGGCGTATCGTAACCACCCAGGCTCCTATCTTCTTGCACCGACACGTCCGTTCCACTCGAGTTGCTGGCACCGGAGATGTATGTGGCGGCATCGTCGCCTGCGTCGCCACCCAATAGTAGTCCAGATTCAGTCATCTCAGTGTCGTGACGGGCTACGTGCTCTCGATATATCCCCATCAGTTGAAATGTAAAAAGCAGAAAAACTAGTAGTGTCCACAACCGGCGTCCAGTATATTGCTTCGAGGAGACCCAGTTTACTGGTGCGCTGAGCCTCCTTGACCAAAATGCTGAAGCTTGTCGCTCAAGGTCTGCATTTGCTGTTCAAAACGATCACCAATCGCGGACACTGCCGCCTGCCAATTCTTCGTGAATTCACCAAGAATAATCTCCGTTCGTTGCTGCTGTCGATCCAGTCGATCAAGCCTGCTCTCAATACGCTCCGTTCGGGCGCTGACCAGCTCGTTGATCTTGTCCTCAATGTACTGCTCCTGTTGTTGCAATTCACGCGGTTGAATAGCCGTGGTGCCTCCTCCAGCGCTCACGTCCGAAGTGCGGTACACCTGTTGAGGCTTCGCCGTCACAAGGGTGCCAGTTAGACGAGGGCATTCATATTTGAGGTGACTTGGGTCGTTGCATTCGTGGCATCGGCGTCGAGGTGGTATGTCGTCCCACCGTCGCAGCGACAAGGAAATGTTCTTGTACTTGAATGTCGCCTCACCCTTAGGACCGAATTTCCGCAGTATCAATTCCATCTGCTCTTCCGATGAGCATGTTCCGATTGCAAATAGTTTTTGGCTGCCCCTGAACTCAACGCGCACTTCTCCTAGCGAGTTGTCCTCGAAGACTTGCTCGATATGCTTCGGTTTCATCTCGATCCCCACCCCAAATATCCAACTTTGAAATCGCTCCCGCTAGTGCCGCGGCGGTACATGACATTTCGAGTAGGGTCCCATTCCGTTTGCGGAACTGGTTTCAACAGCATGGTGCTGGTGAGATCTCCATGTTTGTACGGCTCACTGCTCTGCGACTCCAGAAACGACTTAAACACCCGATTTGCTTCGTCTCCACTCGGAAAGAACAAGCGAAACGCATACACCTTCTCGGGCCGCGAGTGTACCGTGAGTTGCAAGCATTTACAGGCCTCACGTCTGCGCTCGTGACGAATGTTGTGGTGGTCAACATACGAGCGGTGTGATACTATGATAGCATCGGTTCCACCCCAACGCTTGATCGCCTCACGGAGTCGCGCGAACGAGACTTGATTCCCATTCACGTACTCTAACTCGTTCAGTGTAAGGTTACTGTTTTTCCTACCCGTGAACATGGGTTGCATCCAGATCTGAACGCCTTTCACTTCTAGGAATCCAGGTTTCAACATGCGCCACAATGCTCGGTTCAGCTCACTCGGAATTCCTTTCAAATAAGGCACGGCCACTTGCGGTGCAGTCTTATTTCGGTTCACGAAGAATGCTTCTTCGTCAGTAGTTCATGTTCAAGTCCTCGCCACTCGTCCTCTGACATATCTCCAATCAAATCTTCTGCTTCATACTCCTCAGTCGGGGCGCCTTGGTCTGTCTGCGACCGCATCCGTTTTGCTCTGCTCCCCGGCGTTGTCTCCATCCCTGGCCTTGTAGGCGGATGGCCATCCTCCTCCATCGCTACGTCGTGGCCTGACACCGCACCGTGCTCCCAGCTAGTGTCGTTCCCGGCCATGCTTCTTCTTCGACTTGCTTCAAGCTTCTTAGTTCACTCCAGATACAATCTTTAAGATGTTTCGACCCTTCAGCTGGCTGTGAGCCAGCACCTCACCCCGACTCCCACTCGCGCTGCGTCGATCTAATTCCGGAGTCCTTTGGTATGTGTATACGTGCGTGTTTTTGAATTTGAATTTGTTGCGGTTTAGTCAGCTACCTACTCCCTGAGACGCGCACTGCTGCATCTCCGCCTACGGTGGTCGTATCGCTAAATCTCTAGGATACGAGCCCGCGGTGGGCGCCCATGTATATAACGCGCGTGTGTGTGAGTGTGTTGTGTGTGTGCGCGTCGAGGGGAGGTGCCGGCAGTCCGGTAGTCGTAGCAAACTACTATTCTTGTTTCGCTGTATAAACCTAAAGAGCCAAATATCCAAATACTTGTCGCCAGAACTTACAACGTGTACAATACCAGAGTGCAGCCACCTTAAATGCAAAAGAAACTACATAGATATGTACTACAGTTGGTGCCGGTTTCTTCGTCCTAAACGGCGTCCTAAAGTGTCCTATTTGTCCTAAAAAGCCAAAAATTACCTGTACATAAACCGCACAAAACAGCGTAATTTAATCGTGTCCTACTAGGAATCCTAAACTCTTTTAGGACAAATTTTGGGACATTAGGACAGTTAGGACAACCCAGGGAGAAATAAGACATTTACTACTACGTAGTATTACGTAATATCACGTAGTAGAGATCTCTACGTTTAGGACATTAGGACATTAGGACATTAGGACATTAGGACATTAGGACATTAGGACTGACTATAGCGCTCCCCACAAATGAAGTCAGCCACTCTTGGCATGAGATTCCTCAGTGGTAGGACACTCGCCCGTTGGTTCTCGCCTGCGGACTTAGCGGCGGCACTTCGGGGGCCCCGCCCCTCTCTCGCTTACGCTCGGTGGGCGCCGCTGCGCGGCCTGCCCCACCCCCTCGTGCCTTACGATAAGTCCTCGGCTCGGCCAGGCGCGGTGTCTAGAAAAAAAACAAATCGGGTTGCAGCGCTCGCGTTCGCTCGCTCGCACAGACACGCCCCCGCCTAATCGGCGGGAGCCTAATCGGCGGGTGTTGGTGCCCGGTGAATGCACCGAGTGAGGCTCGCGCTCGCGTACGCTCGCCCTCGCCCGAGGCAGGATTGAACGAGTGTTGAAATAGATTACTGCGACAATTGCAAGATTCGACATAAAATAAACGAATTTGTCCTAATACTGGCTGTGTTGTCCTAAAACAACTCACTTTAGTGACCGATAGTGACCATAAATTACCGCCGATTTTAGGACAATAGGACAGAATAGGACACCAGTTAGGACGTGTTCTCTTCTACCCTACAGTTTCATCTCGACAACACCCGCACTGTCCGCTCTCCACCGGTGCGGCCCACAGCGTCGTGTGCAGTCTCCGCCCGTTTCGTTTGCAGCTCAAATCGCCACAGATTCGTCAACACTTTTGCGAAGACCCGATGGTTTGCGAGTGTGAAAAGTGTGCCAACAAAAAACAGATGGGGCGCCAGCAAAATATAAAAGGGAGCACCAGCAAAACATTTTGAGCGTTTTATGTCACGCGTTACTAGATACATGGACTGTACTCTGGTTGCAAC
>JAIKVE010001669.1:0-10798 GCA_024679115.1 Phytophthora pistaciae
TGTTGGATATCAGTATCAGTATGACTAATAGTCCAAAATTCCCACTACTATCGAACCCTGGTCGTGGTGCTCGTGTGTCTTGTGTGGACAATCTGGCTCATCTTCCTCAATATCTCGCCCAACTACACGGTCAACCGCGTCATGAACACCGAACACTTCGACGATGGCTCCTTCTGGTTGTTCGTGGACCCCCCTCCTGCCACGCTTTACCTGGCGGTGACTGGTCTGTCGCTTGTGAGTCTTGGATACATTATCGTCTTGCTCATGATGGTGTTTCGGCCAAAGCGAGTAGTGCACTCTACCTCTCCGTCTCGACAGACGTTGAAGGCTGGGATGGCAAAGCCAGACTCTACCAGAGTGGCGAGTCGAACGACCTCGTCCGCTCTGAAGCTCATCAACTCGTTTACTCAGCCTGACAGCACGTCGAGACGCTTTGTTGTGAGTGGCTCGTTAGATTGATAACATGCTTGGCACGCTAGCTAAAATGCTTTGTTGATTTGATTTACTGTCTAGAAACTGTGGATGAAGGTCGGAGATCTCGTGTTCGAGGCCATCCTCCTCGTCCAGATCTTAGAGGCTGGTTCTCCTGCTGTGATCGTCGGCATCTTTACTGTCGTTATCGCTTCGAATGCGCTCGTGTTTGCAGTTCTGATGCTTCTCCCACTCAACCGAATGGGACTGGTTGAAACACTCGTCGATCTGCTGTAAGACCTCGAAGTTATCTCTCTACTGCGTCCAATCTAACGCGTCTTTCCCTGTTCTTGCTGCAGATTCGACCTGCTTATCGCTGTTGGGTGCCCCATGCTGATACTTGTCTATTGCCTCGCCAACTTTAACTTCCCCAGGGATAAATTCGCTATCAACCTCGAGGTTTTCCCGCCTGGGTGGTTCGAACAGCAGGCCAGCGTTGTCGCCAACCCTGTTCAGACTGCCGTCATTTACAAGAGTCTGAAGTCGCTGCGGATCACTTCCGTGTACGAATTCTTCGCGCGCATGGGCATCCACGTCACCCTGTTCCTGCGGCTTCGTCAGCTCGTGATACTCCTTCAAGAGCCAAAGTGGCAAAGGATCCGCGTCTACCCGACTTGTCATCGCGCAGCAGCATTTTTCTTCGTGGTATTTGCCGGCTTGTTGTGCTTGTTTGTCGAAGAAAGCATGCGGACGTCGACCCTCGCGTGTGCCCCACACCCTCATGGAGAGTAGGGAGGTAATCTACTGCCCGTGTCTGATTATGATCGACCGAGATATCGCCCCCAGAACGTACGCGGAGTGGGAGATGCCCTTGAATCTGACAGACAAAGTCGCCGAGTTGGCCTCGACTGGAGATCTACAGACGCTGCACCTCACGAACCGATACTTACCTGTTCTCCCTGATGAACTCCGACGCTGCAAAGGAATGAGGCACTTGTACGTTCAATTGCGTGGTGTATCCAGGTTGAAAGATGCAGACGCATTGATCCAATGTATATGATGCAGAACACTGGAATATACGCACACACAGACCCTACCTAGTTGGGTCAAGGAGCTGACCAATCTTGAATACTTGTACGTGTATCACTTTTATTTTTTATTCCCCTTATAACCATCTAACTTGGCATTATACAACCAGCCACCTCGAGGGCAAATTCTCAAGTCCCGTGGTTGCTCTACCAGACGACATGTTCGACGACATGTCGTCTCTAACCTTCATCCACTTCGCCGTGTTTCTTCCAATGAAGCGACTCCCGTCCTTCAATGGACTTGTAAACCTCAAGTCGCTCACGCTGGCCGTCTTCCTCTCCCTAGAGGAGCTCCCACCTCTCGACAGCCTCCACCGTCTCGAGAAGCTTCTGGTCACTTGCATCCCGTCCCTCAGCTATCTCCCAGACCTCGCTCCAGTCAAGAACGTCAAGTCGCTCATACTAACGGATCGAGGCACGTGGTGCTGCAATGGGTTCCTGGGCGAGTGCGACCTGGAGCACCCCATGTGTCAAGTTCACCCGCTCTGGGGGACCCCCGCCGCCACTTGCCTGACTTCCAGTGAGCCAAGGGCTACCCCCGAAACTCTCGAGCTCATCGCAAAGTATCCGGAGAATGTCTGCACTGGGTTGCTGCGACCTGGATCACTGGAAGGCCCACCCACTCAGGCCTCCATGGACCCGTGCAAGGGCACATTGTACCGACAGTGTGCTGACCCGAGTGGAGCGGAATCCATGTGCTACAACGCCCGGTTCATGGGCATCGCGTGTGATACGAACCCGTTCCCGATCAAGATGCGGCGACTGCAGATCGCTCGGGGTGTGGGGGCGATCCGTGTGACCCAGAGTACGAGGCCTGGCTGGGCTGCAAGTAACGTGAACGACAGATCGTAGTATGGAATACGTGAGAGTAGATAACACCATTCAAGTTGTACAGTCCTCGGTTTTTATGATTCTACTTGATTATTACTTGCAGCCCAGCCAAGCTTCGAGCTCTGGGTTGCATGGGTCTCCGACACCTTTTACTTCAAAAATGATCATATTTTTTTTGTTAATCTATCCCCCATTTACTCGGCATTAGGGACCGCGCAGGTTTCCTACTTTAGCTAAGGAGATCCGCCATGCGTATCGTCCGACTTGGAGAAACCGAAGTCGAATTTTTCTGGCTTTCGCCAACCGGACCAACGTCTAAAGGGTTTTCAACTCGATTCTCTGGAGTGGAGGCTGCGCTGTTCGACAAGTTGAAGCCATCCGGAACCTGCTTCGCATGCGACATCACGAGCTGCAGCTCTTGAGGGTTCGTGAAGAGCTTCCTCAACGACATCGTGAAGTCCATGCGCTCCTCAATGGCGAAAATCCGCGCGGTATCCCCCCGAACGAAGAAATTAATCTGCGATGGAACGCCCAGCACGTTGCCGATCAGCGTATTGCGCAGCTGGAATCGATCTCTGAGGTGCGGGAAGACGAACTGGATCGTGGCTGGCGTGACACGCAGCATATACTTCGCCGACGCCTTGATAACACGCGTACCTTCCTCGTTGCCGTACTTAACGGACGCCACCGCCTTCTGCTGGAAGCTGAGAACGGAGAAACAATTGCCCAGCGACTGCCAGCGCTCAGCGATAGACTCGGGACTAAAGCCGCCCTAATCTCGCGCAAAATGTTGCCAAACGAACGCACGATGCTCTCCAGGTTCGTATCCTTTCGCAAATGCCACGAAATAGTCCTGCACAGCTTGGAGACAGGCCGTATCGTCCGTCCTCCTCAGTGGACTGCTGGTGGACGCTCCTCGGTACTCGCTCTGCTTGTCCAGTAAAGGGTGGCATTCTTCGTCCAACCCACTCACTGACTCAAAGTTAGCCGCTGCAGGCTTGTCCTCCTCCTCGGGCTCGAGTGGCTCGTCAATCACTCCAAACATGCAATTGTCCGCGATCGGCGCTCGTCCCAGCAGCATGTCCACCAGCATCGGGTCCTTCACGATGCTCATAAAGGCGCCCACAAAGTCCAGATCCACCGAGTACTTGCAGCACTTGCCGTCCCCATTGAAGAAGAAGGTGATGCCCATGTCGGGCTCCACTTCGCGGCCCACAAGCAGCGAGACCAGCCACTCGTGGCCCATAATGTGCGGGAAAATGCCCTCGATTGTGCTGCGTAGGATCTGGAACCTGAGCTTCGCCCTGGTCGAGACCACGACCGAATCCTCGGCCGCCACGACCTCGAACGACTGCATGGTGAGGTTGATGGTCTTGAGGAACGTCGAGTACATGGTCATCTGCTGCATCATGACGACGGTGCCGCTCAGTCCGTTGCCCACGTCCACCTGGGCGTCCATGACGATGTCCAAGAATGCTTTTTGGTCGTATTCAGTTAACACCCTCCGCTTGCGTCCAACCTCGTGGACAATCCCCGCGGTTCGAAAGATGTGATAGAACTCCTTGACCACCCGCACGAGTGAACCCTCGGGTGAGTATTGCTGCACGAGGGTCTTGGTGTGGAGAATGTCCCGGAGAGCGGACAGATTGCCCACTTCCTGCTTGAGGTTCTGCACGTCCAGCGTCAAGTTGAAGTCCACGGACCGCTCGTTGAGCACGGAGCGGAAGCGCCCCCACCCTTGGCGGGGCTTGCGCGGTCGACCGTCCTTGTTCTTCTTGGTGGGTCTGGTCCACACGGGGACGACGTCGTGGGACGCCATCGGGGGCTTTGCTAGAGAGCCGCGAATTGTGGAATGCCATGGAGTGGCCGAGTCGGGAGGACGCGGGAGGAATCCAGAAGGACAGGCGAATAAATGGAAACCGCCACCCAGAACTGGACGCATCCCCCCAAAAGAAACGACGACCCCCAATTTAATGCTCTCGATGCAGGTCGGTACTCGCAAACTCCTCCAGACTGTTATTTTATGAGGCAACTTTTCTCGTGGAGGTCACTAACTATGTAAAAATGTCGATATGTACAAGTAATGAACAAGCGGTGTTCCGACCACACCGTGGGAGCTCAATGCAACTGCCGACCATAGCACGAAGAAGTGTTGACTGGAGCGCCAATAACCTACCTGGAACTTCCAGGCTGGAAGTGTGAAATCCTGGATTTCACACTTTCTCTACCATTGAGGCATCCATGTACCAATGTAACGGTACAGTACAAAATTAGAATACCCCTATCAAGAAATAAAAGTGTTGCCGACACTATGACGGTGGTACCTGTGGTTTCTGGCTGGAGTTTCTGGCAAGAGTTGGAGTAATGGTTACGCTCGTACTACGTGCCTACGAGTCGTAGGCATCAGATGGCCAGAAGAGTCCGATGGATGCAACTTGCAGCATGATGCAAGTGCCACGCCAGACAACTGCCAGCTTCAGTTAAAATTTTATCGCTGGGTTGTAGGAAATGTAAGGACACGACCATGAGTGACAACATAATTTCTTCACTTGCGTTCAAATACTCAAAGCGTTCGTCTTTTGACAACTAGGACACATTACTACACGTTTGCCTCTCAACAAAACCCTCTATGGACTTGTGACAAAACTATTTGCAGCCCAGCCAGGCCTCGTACTCCGGGTCACACGGATCGCCCCCACACCCCGAGCGATCTGCAGTCGCCGCATCTTGATCGGGAACGGGTTCGTATCACACGCGATGCCCATGAACCGGGCGTTGTAGCACATGGATTCCGCTCCACTCGGGTCAGCACACTGTCGGTACAATGTGCCCTTGCACGGGTCCATGGAGGCCTGAGTGGGTGGGCCTTCCAGTGATCCAGGTCGCAGCAACCCAGTGCAGACATTCTCCGGATACTTTGCGATGAGCTCGAGAGTTTCGGGGGTAGCCCTTGGCTCACTGGAAGTCAGGCACGTGGCGGCGGGGGTCCCCCAGAGCGGGTGAACTTGACACATGGGGTGCTCCAGGTCGCACTCGCCCAGGAACCCATTGCAGCACCACGTGCCTCGATCCGTTAGTATAAGCGACTTGACGTTCTTGACTGGAGCGAGGTCTGGGAGATAACTGAGGGGCGGGATGCAAGTGACCAGAAGCTTCTCGAGACGGTAAAGGCTGTCGAGAGGTGGGAGCTCCTCTAGGGAGAGGAAGACGGCCAACGTGAGAGATTTCAGGTTCGTGAGGCCTTGGAACGATGGCAACCGCTTCATCGGGATGAATCCAGCGAAGTGGATGAAAGTCAGAGACGACATGTCGTCAAACATGTCGTCGGGGAGGGATACCACTGGGCTTGTGAACTTGCTCTCGAGGTGGCTGTCAATAGGAGCAGATATTTTTGTTAGACAAGATAGATGATAAGAGTATACTACGTGGCTAAGGAACGTACAGGTACTCGAGTTTGCTGTATTCCTTGATCCAGTCGGGTAGCGTCTGCGTGTGCGTATACTCGAGCGATCTACAGTAGCCACACAAGAAGAATATTTGTCAGTGGTAAGCACTGTGGAAATCTGTAGCTCAAAACGAGTAATACAACGTACAGATGCCTCATTCCTTTGCATCGACGCAGCTCTTCCGGAAGAGCAGGCAGGAATCGATTCGTGAGCTGCAGCGTCTGCAGGTCTCCGCTCGATGCCAATTGCGCGACTTTCTCGGTTAAATTCGTGGGCAGTTCCCACTCTGCGTACGTCTTCGGTGCAATATCTCGGTCGATCATGATTAAGCACGGGCACTGGGTCAACGATCCATCCTCCAGTATCGTCCACCTACGAGCATTCACGGCACACTCCGGGTGTGGGGCACAGGCAAGTGTCGACGTGCGAACACTCTCGCTGACAAAAACGAGCAAAAGTACGGCAAATACCACGAAAAAGGCCGCGGCTGGAGGGTGACAACATGGATACACGCGGACTCGCTGCCTTTTGGGGTCTTGAATTAGCATCACGAGCTGCCGCAGACGCAGAAACAGCGTAGCGTGCACCCCCATTCGCGCGAAAAACTCGAAGACGGAGGTGACTCGCAGAGATTTCAAGCTTTTGTAGATGATGGCGGTCTGTACCGAGTCAGCGACGACACTCGCTTGCTCTTCGAACCATCCAGCAGGAAATACCTCGAGGTTGATGGCGAATTTATCTCGCGGAAAGTTGAAATTGTTGAGGCAATAGACAAGCGTGAGCATTGGACACCCCACAGCAACAAGCAGGTCGAATCTGCAGTACGCCAGGACAGAATATGTTAGAATATCGGCACTTAGTAGATTGTTAGTTGGGTTGATACTTACAGAAGATCGACGAGAGTCTCCACAAGTCCGATTCGGTTGAACGGGAGGAACATTATGACTGCACAAGCGAGCGCGTTTGAGGTGACAACTACAGTGAAGATGCCGACGATAACCGTAGGAGCACCCGTTTCTAAAATTTGGACGAGGAGGGCTGCTTCAAAAGCCAAGTCTCCTACCTTCATCCAGAGCTTCTGGTTGCAGATACAGTCAAACATTAGTGCTCTCTTAAAAAATAAAATAAACGATCTCGATAGTTTCTCACCGCAAGTTGGCTAGGAAATCGTTCAGTATTCGCCAATGCGCTGATAACTCTCAGCGCTGAAGACGTTGTTCTTCGTGATATCTCGTCGGCAGATCGACTTATTCCGCCCCGCGTAGATCGTGAAGAAGCTGAGGAGTGAGCCACGCGCTTCGGTCGATACACCATTTTGAGCAGAATGACGATATATCCGAGACCGACGAGGGAGAGCCCAATTATTGCCATGTACAAAATCGAGGGAGGAGGGTCCACGAACAGCCAGAAGGACCCATTGTCGAAGTGTTCTGTACTCATGATACGGTTGACGGTGTAGTTGGGCGCAGCATTGACGAAAATGAGCCATACTGCCCATAACAGGCAGACGCACACAACACCCGCGAACAGAGCTTGCAGGTACGCGGATTTGGTCTGCGCCGACGGTAGACCTGCCGATATCCCGCTTGCAAGACGCATCAACGCCGAAGCTCTGCGACTTTCGCTTCGACTTGCGCTTCGATTAGTCACCGCCTCGGGGTGGATTTTGGTCAGAATCGCTGAGAATTGTGGTGGCCCCGGACGTTCCTTCGCTAATGTTGGGCCGGGGTTTGAGGTTGAAATGTGTCGAGCAGAGCTGAGGAGGATCGCATTCGTCGGCGAGGAGAGGCGGCGGACCTCGACGTCGGTCTCTTCCCAGCCAAACGCCCTCGGTGGGCCACCAGGCCTCATGTTTGGCACGAATTGGACGCACGATAGAGTGATGGAGCGTCGCCAAAAGCTCTTGTCCTCGAGCCCGGAATAGCGCTCGATAAACATATCTCCAAAGCAAAAATGGACCCTGCTGCTTGATAAAATTGGCTGCTCTTATAAAAAGATCTCAGCTATACTGGACGCTGGTCTTGAAGGACGCAAAGAAACTTGATCCTTCATCCGCCGAGAACAATGCGAAGCATAGGGGACTTAGGTATCAACCACGTTCGCACATGGATGTGATTACTTTTTCAGCAAATTGTAGTGTGGGGACGCGAGTTGCAACATGTATTATAATAACGCATTATGGCGTATCATTCGTTGCCTCGTCTCGAACAATGTGCTCAACCCGACTTGCCAAAAGCACTTATGGTCTGTTCCCGACAACAGTTCACGTTCAAATGGGCGACATGCTCGCCAAGTCACTGCTTGGGGTCGTCGCTTGACCGAAGTATCAGTGGAGGGAATCTAAAAGGGTACACTAGAGGGGGCATATTAGCGTGTTTTCATGAATACATAGTAAGACTTACCTTACCATACACGCAACATATGCAGCAGATGTCGTGAGAGTGCTTCTAGGGAAACTTGAAGTGAGTATATCCGACAGTTTACCGCCACGAAAATGGGCTTATATTTGATCTGCAGAGATACCGAGCGGTACGGACGTAATAATTTCTACTAATAAATAACTTGTATTCTACCTATGGCGAAGATATTCTGCATCGACCTTTGTGAACTAAACCAATAATCTGACCCAGTTTTGCATCTTATGCAACGCTTGATAAGAGCAGCAAAATGCCTAGACATGAACAACACGCGGCTACAGTATGCATGCAGCATGTCCTTTACGACTAGTATTACTGCTGACTCACATTTTAAGTCAGTCATTATGACTCCGGATTCGAATGAACTTGGGCCGAGTTATTTTGAGTTTGTGGTGACCGTGTTACCATTTTGTCAATGCACCTACGTTAATCCGATCCTTCGTGGCCCCCGGATGTCCATACTAGTACTTACCAACCTTGGAGTGGGCTTAGATTCCATAAATATTAGAATGCAACTTCGGATTCATATTAACTCCCCGAATGCATAATAACTCGAGCGGTCGACTTAATATGAATTTGATCAAGTTAATTTGAATTCGTATGCAAACGACCGAGTAATTATGAAGCAGTTGAGTTAGTCTGCATACTAATTGTAAGCTTAATCGGCATTTTGACTTAACCTGCATTCCAGATGATAAATGATGTACAAAATGTGCCGGTACAAACGTAGCTGCACGTTTGTAGCTTATTGACGGCAGATTACGGGAGAGGGAAATTGCCAGATGCTGGCCTTATTCTTGGCCGTTCGCCAAATGCGGACGCATTTGCCAAATGCTGGGCCTCTGACCGAAAACAAAAACTCAGCCTCCTACCGCTCATGCCTAGCCTGTAGTGCTACGTTACTGGTTTCCCAACTTACGAGATCATGACAAAAGGTGCGTGCCCAGCAGCTGAGGTTTTGTTTTCTCTACGTGGTTGGAGACAGCAAGATGATCATCAACCAAATGGAGGGCAGGAGACTACATGTACCACGAATACAGTGTGCTGAACCGCGTCTGGCTCGATTGTATTGGCGCTGTCGAGTTGTCGCGGATTAGTACTGTGCTGTACGAACTTGGCGTCATTATTTCCGTAAGCACAACAAAACCGCGGACGCTCTTGCTTGTGGTGGACACAAACTCAAGCCGGCAGGTTTGCTCCGACGGCGAATAATTTCCGTCTGGCTGCTGGGATGGTGCGCTCCGCAACGTGCCTACTTAAGTATTAATAACTAGCCTAATGATCCCATGCCAACGAATGCCAACTTGTCCGAACGAAGTGGGAGGACTGGTCATCCTGGAGAAGTGACGGCGACAAACGCAGCTGGCAACGGAATGGAAATTTGCTGCAGATACGATAATTAGGGCACATAGTGCTAAATATACCTTTCCTACAAAATGAAATGAGTTTTTGTTTCTGGTCAGAGGCTCAGCATTTGGCAAATGTATGCGCATTTGGCGAACGAAAATGAGGCCCAGCATTTGGCAATTTTCCTTACGGGAGGGGGTACGCCTGTCTGCGTGTTTTGCTCGCGGCCCATATGGGCTTTGTTAAGGCTGTACATGTACAGTGTACATGTGTACTTGGATGCATCTTCACATACAGCATTACAGTACATGAATCCACTGTAGTGTTCATCTGGCTGCTCGGAAAGCACATGGTTGACTGCAGCAGTACACGCACTTTGAGTCGTTATTGTCCTTTTAAAATCTTACTGTAACGGAGGACGGCTCAAATCCAATGAATAGTCAGTACATGTATACGGGCTCGTCCGTTGAGAGTGGGGGGTTTCGACACCAGCCATTTGGAACTCACCACCACAAAAATAGGATTTCATCACCAGAGATTTGGGTGGCACAACGCACGACAGATTTGGATCAAAACACCAGAGATTTGGGCTGAATCACCACAGCCGCTAGATAGAATTGAGGGTACGCTCAGAACACACTAAAACCTTCACAAGAATCGCTGTTTATAGACGCCCATAGCAGTCCCGAATAAATAGATTTCTTGCTACACAGCAAGACTGAAACCACCAGCCCCGTGGCTTGGCCGCCTGACCTGCTCAGCCTTTGGGCATTTCTTCCTAAGGCGACGGTCGACTGGGTGACTACCTCATCCATCGCCTCCGCGAGTGCAGCGTCAGCCAGCGTCAGCATCTCCTGCTCGTTCTGCAGCTCCTGGTGATCGGGATCGACTGCTCAGCCTTGCCGAGTAGGCGTCAAACTTCGTCGTCATATTGGGCATCGCCTCGCGCCAGCTACTTCACATACTTCTACAGCGTTGCCTCCAGCACCATACATGGCCCCCGCGGACGCAGGCGCAGCCACTCCAAGACGGCCCCCAAGGCCTCCAAGGCCTTGGCGAGTGCTTTGGAGTAATGAAACGGGGTCTGACGTCTCGATGGGCACCAGGACCGGTCTTCGTAAGTAATCGACGTCAAACTGGTACTACCACTCAGGGCTCCCGACGGCCACGATCTGGGCGTCAAGTAGGCGGCAATTCTCACCAACAAGGCAGTGAAGTTCGAGTTTGTCATGCTGATATGAATGGAGATCCTGCTGCT